>JAJMJY010000032.1:0-128619 GCA_030569115.1 Sungouiella ezoensis
TTTTAAGTCGTTGAATTAAATCATTTTAAGTCGTTGAATTAAATCATTTTAAGTCGTTGAATTAAATCATTTTAAGTTTCATTGGTTTTATAATTCACTTGTGCGTTTGCATGACACTTGTATTCCTTTCAAGTTTCCTGGATGTTTTCTCGCTTTTCAGGTTTTAATGACTACACTCCAACCTGTGAACTTCGTAAATACTTCCTTAAAAATCGAAAACACATCACAGGAAACTCAAACTACAAATTCTAAGTACCCCAATCCCATTACACACATTCTGATGTTCGTCACCCGTTTTTATGCATTTCTGGTGGTGCCAGAGGGTAAAGTTCCCAACGGCTGCGAAATGGCAACGTTGACTCTATAACTTGCGACTGAAGTAGAATGAACCCTTGCCACCAGCAAAAAAAAAATAAAGCCCATCACAGTTAGCAGAAGCACCGTAATTATTCTCTGATCCTCCCCCTCCTATTGATGCCTATGATTTAGACGCAAATCGACCTCTTTAATCCAGCACTGCATGCCAGCTGGTCAATATCAAAGAATCAATCAGTTTTCTCGATTTCACGCCATGGGACTCAAGATCTTTGTCCCCGGAAACTGCTCAGAGCTCATACAGAGGTTTGAACAGTCCGACTGCTCGAGTCTCTGTGAGAAACTTTCCAACTGGCCTGCCAGAACCCTCTTGTTCTACGAGGAACTAGTGGTGGGCTTCATCATCCACACTTTCCACACAACCGATGAGATTGATCCTCCAGAAACCGCGTATTTGGAGGTCAAATCAAGCTCGGACGAGTACCTGATGGCCAAAGGAGACTCGCGAATTTTGGATATCTCTACAGATAACGGTGATGACCTGACATTGGAGATGTTTAGTGCGGTTGTTCAGAATCCAATTAAATGTGATATGGAGGTGGACGGACTACGAACCACAACAAGTATATGGAAGTTTGAAGTTCCTGCTGGATACCCAAAGGACGATATGACCGGTTGTATCACCTTTCATGCATCTCTTGCCAATCCTCATTTGCAAGTGCTTGTCCGTGAGAATGTGGACGATTTTGGGCGTGGAGACCTGAAATCGCCGCTGCCCGCTCAAGAAGAGAACTTGTTTGGGGGACTCAACTTCTACATTTCCCAAAAAGCCACCAATGGCTTTCTGCTTTCTCCGAGAATGGTGGTTCTTGACCCTCAGGCTCGACCAACGGCTGAGACCGAAGCAGTCGTTGAACTGGTTCGCCTTGAACCTCAAAAGATTAATCCAGATGTTTCAACATCTCTCAGCATTACTTTATCCATCCCTCTTATTGTCAAGTTGAGGTCCACTAAGCCAGGGGGACGCAACGATTTTCTTTTGAGCACATTGAGTATTGAGGCATCTAACGAGTTATTCCACTTCGTTGCCGATGATAAAGACATATGCTTCATTCATATCATGAACCTCGAACTTCAGTTCAGATCAGGAACAATTTCTGAGCTTGGTCATCTATCATTTCCTCGTCGATGTCACGTAGATGAAGTGGTCAACATTACCTACAAGCTCATCAACAACGACTACTTGGATAGTCAGATGAAAAATGCCACAGGAGCTCCACCAAACACCTCGCGGCCCCTTCAAGTCAGCATGAGATTTCAAATCCAGAAGTACGATTCATTCAGTGAAGAGTACGTCAATGTTAGTAATGAAATCTCAACTCTGTGGTCGCCTATGCTTGAATTTGGATTCTTGGCTCCACCTACGAGCACCGCATTGAAAAGCCACAACAATTCTAATTTCCAGGTGCAATCGCAATTCAATTCCCTCACATCCTTAGTTAAGCATAATGGCAGCGTACCTAGAAAGGCGTTGATGGTCAATAATGTTATTGGAGTAACCAAGTCGAAACCATCACTCATCTCCTCAATTGCCTCGCCATCCCACTCCCTTGCTCCCTCGCTACTCGCCTATCCACCGTCTCCGCATGTCAGACCGGTTCCAAGCTCCAGTTCTTCTCCACTTCTCTCCTTAACGAGAGGTGGTCAATTTCAAACAAAGAAGAGCATCAAGAGTGCGGTGACTCTTCCAACGATTTCTTCGTCAGTTACCGTGAATTTGACATCAAACGCCACATCCGCATTTGCTGGGCTCTTGCTCACATTCAAGGGTGATCTGAGCATAGAGCTCGGCAAGATTGTTACTTGGAAGATACAGGCGATTAACCAGTCCGGCCGTACGCTCAGTCTTTCACTCATTACCAAGAATCCCCGGAAACGTAACCCCATATATTTACAGAATGATTCGTCAAGTGTCGCACTGGGAAATATCTCAACTTCGAACATGATATTTCCGGATGAGTCCTTAGACTCCACTCTAAACATTTACAATAAGCTGCAGCTCTACACTCAGTACAATCTGTTGAAGTTGGGTAGAGGTGGAGTGGTCTTGCTCAAGAACGATGTTCGCCTTGGTCCAATGGATCCGAATCAGGTTTTCGAAACCGAGATACAGCTTATTGGAATCGCAAGGGGAATTTTCAACTTAGATGGCTTGAGAGTGGTTGATCTCAACAATGGGGACGGGATAGACTTTGGTCGTTTGCTTGAAGTGTTCGTGATGTAAATCTATAACGAAATGATAGAAATAACAAAAAGAAAATATAACCGTAAGAACTAAAAATTGCAGTAGGTGTGATCAATTCATCGAGGGTTCAAAAAACAAGGGGGCGAGCTGGGAATTGAACCCAGGACCTCTCGCATGTTTGTATGTCAGTTTGGTTTACCAAACCGTCGCCCAAAGCGAGAATCATACCACTAGACCACACGCCCGAATGTTGAAAGCTAACAGCCTTGAGATTTACTAGACATATAAAAATTTGAGAACTAGTCGAATATGTGATGTACATAGTTTATTTCGGTTTCTGGTAATTTAAGGAAGATGTGCATATGCATAGATACCCAAAATGCGACTTTTCTAGAGCATTATTAATTTTTACTAGCTAACGCCTCTCCGAAGTACGTCATTCAAAAATCGCAAAAGGAGCCAGAAACCCCATAAAAGATAAAAAAAGAATGTTCTCAATCCATTTTTTACCTTTATTTTGCGTACGTTGAAGCCATTGAGCCCACTCGTTTCACTTCTTAATTGAAGTATATGCACACCACCACAATGTACGGTGTAGACCAGACTGCAGAATGTTACAAGATCCCCACATTTCCATCGAATCCTAGTTTATGACCTTAGGCCAAAACTGGAAATTAGCATTAGGAGTTCTTATATTAGGCGTAGTGTGGAGAATCTTCATGTCCCAAACAGATTATGTGAAATTGGCCGAGCGGCAAGACTCTTCAAAGTGGATTCTCACGCCAGAAGAGATTTTGCTGACAGCCCAGCAGTATATCGCCGACGAAATCAAGTTCAACGACCATATTGCTGCCATTGAAGTCCCTACAATTGAGAACGTACTTATTCCTACCGCAAACCGTGAGAATGAGAACTATTTTCTAGAAAGTCTGATCACTTTTTATCAGTATGTGTCCACTGACAAGAAAGTGAGAGATGCTTCCACTGAGGCCGAACAATTAATGGATGAAAACTCAATTGAGCAGAACTCTAGAGTGGAAGTGTTTAATGTATATAACAAGTTGTGGGAGAAAATCAAGGATTCCAATGAAACTGACCCGGAGTCATTGAAGTTTTTGGAAAAGACGGTTAAGTTCTATAAGCGAAATGGCTTGGCCTTGGAAAAGGATAAGAGAGAGGAGGTGAAGAAACTCAAAATTGAATTGAGCAACTTATCCACCACATTCTCCAAGAATTTGAATGAAGAGAACGATTTCCTTACTTTCACCGCTGAAGAATTGGAGGGAGTTCCCGAGCCAGTAATGGAGCAATTTGAAAATGTTGATGAAGATGGAATTGAAAAGTTCAAGGTCACTTTCAAATATCCAGACATTATTCCAGTGTTAAAGTACGCCAAGAACCAGGAAACAAGAAAGAAGGCACTCATTGCCAACCTGAACAAGGTCCCTCAAAATGCAGAAATATTGGACAAGATCATCCGTATCAGATACAAGATTGCAAAATTGTTGGGATATCCCACATACTCTGAGTATGTTTTGGAAGAGAGAATGGCCAAGAATCAGAAGAATGTGTTGGACTTCTTGGAGGACCTAAAGACCAAGTTGCAACCTTTGGGAAAGGAAGAGTTGGCAAGATTGTTGAAATTCAAAAACGAAGACTTGAAGGCTAGAGGGTTGCCAGAACAGGACACCTACTACGCTTGGGATGCCAGTTTCTACGATAACTTACTCTTGGAAAAGGAGTACCAGGTGGACCACCAGAAGATCTCTGAGTACTTCCCACTCGACCAGACAATCGAGAAGATGCTTGGATTCTACGAGACTTTGTTTGATGTCAAGTTTGCCAAGATAGATAACTCAGACCCTACGACTGTGTGGCACGAAGATGTTCGTAAGTTTGCCGTTCTCCAGAATATTGATTATGGCGAGCCAAAGTTGGAATTCAAAGGATGGATCTTGTTCGATCTCCACCCCCGGGAAGGAAAATATGGTCATGCCGCTCATTTTGGCTTGAGACCGGGCTTCCAAAGGGCTGACGGGACCCGTTGTCCTACTTACTCATCGTTGGTGTGTAATTTCACAAAACCCAGCAAGAGCAGACCTTCCTTGTTGAAGCATAATGAAGTGACTACCTTTTTTCACGAACTTGGTCACGGAGTTCACAGCTTGTTGTCACAAACCAAGCTCGCCAGATTCCATGGAACGAATGTTCCTAGAGATTTCGTCGAGTGTCCATCTCAAATGTTGGAGTTCTGGACGTGGTCTAAGGATGAATTGAAGCAATTGTCTTCGCATTATGAAACCGGTGAGCCAATTCCCGACTCTCTTATCAACCAGTTGATCAAGTCAAAACATGTGAATACCGGTTTGTTCAACTTGAGACAGTTGCACTTTGCCCTCTTTGACATGTACCTACACACCATTGACAACCAAAAGGATATCGATGCCCTTGACTTGACAAAGGTGTGGAATGAGTTGCGGGAAGAAATTTCCTTGATTTCGAATGGTGGGGTGAGTAACAAGGGCTACGCAACGTTTGGCCACATCGCTGGAGGCTACGAATCGGGTTATTATGGCTACTTGTATTCGCAGGTCTTTGCAACAGATATATACTACACACACTTCAAGTCCGACCCTATGAATGTTCAGAGCGGACTCAGATACAGAGATGTGATTTTGAAGAATGGTGGGTCCAAGGAGATTCTTGATATCTTGGAAGAGTTGTTAGGAAGAGAGCCCAACTCCAATGCATTCTTGGAAGAAATTCTAGGAAACTGAAAATTAGATAAAAAAACTCTAAACGCTGAGATAAAAATGCATGTTATGAGACTAGTAATGTGTAATAGTTTGAAAAGTGGGCTGAGTCTGGAGAGCTCCCGAAGCAGTAGTCCGCAGATTGGTTGGCAATTGCTATGGATGGAAGCCAATAACTGGTATCGGTCAGATGCACCTGAAAAAGTAGTACTAAGTCACCAGGAAAGGAATATTCATCCGAAATAAAGGCTAGGGGTGGATGACGTTCAAGGATAGCTATAACCTTGATTGGCGTATAAGCTATTGTCCAAGAGCATGAACCCTTAGTTAGAACTGCAACAAAGGTTTGCATAAGAATTAGATATTCTTCTTCACCTCAGACAATGGCTCGTAAACTAGATCTTCTCTCAGGAAAAACCTTGAGGTGATCCAGAAGTTCACGTACGAGTATGGATACGTAACAGAGTTGTATTTTCCCGAGCCCCAGTACCACGACATACATCCCCCAAACGGAGAACCACATACAGATTGCTTGGCACGTTCCTGAATTGTCCGGAACCATTCATAGTATGCCCTAGGTTTCACCGCCACATATTTAGCGGTACCCAGAAGAACTGGCCCAGCTACACGAGACACAAAAGCACAGCTATTCGCAATAACAGAAACAGTTGAAAAATGGCTAGTGAAGGAGTTGGGGCCAGCAATAAAGAAGAAGTTGGGACAGTCTCTCACCATTGACGTCTTATAAGCAGTGACCCCTCCCTTGTCCCACAATACCTGGATGTAGTGCCGTTTCTCCCAATGGTGGTGTAGGATTTATTGTAGGAAGCATGAAGATCATATCCAGAGCAAGCAATAATGATATCGGCATCAATAACAGAGCCATCTTCTAGAACAACGTCCTTCTCGCGGATTTCCTTAATAAGAGAGCCTTTCAAGTTAAACTTCGGATTTCTCGTCGAAGGAATATATTTGTAGTCGTAGATGAGTCGCTTGCAACCAATCTTAAAGTCTGGTATCAACAAGTCATGATATTTGTCTGGGGCCAACTTCATGTAGTTCGTGGACTCTCGATTAACGCACCACCGCAAAAAGCGAGAAACATAGCTGTCTCCTTGGTACAATGGATACTTGGATTCAGCAACCGAGGCTATAATCCACCTGACAAAGACTAATCCTGCCCGAGTGCCTGAGAATGCCTTGTACACTGTGAAAGCAAATTTTGGAAGAGGTGGAAGAATCGAGTGCTTCGACCGGAACACCTGAGTGACTGAATTTACCTCCAAATCGTCCATCAAAGCTGGAATCACTTGAATAGCTGAACATCCGTTTCCTACCACAGACACATTCTTGCCCTTAAAATCCACATCGTGGTTCCAAAGGGCAGAATGCATTTATTCTCCTTGAAGCTTGTCTAGACGTGGAGTACTGATGTGAATTGGATTAACCAAACCTCCCTGACAAGATAAGACAATCCTTGTCTTGTGCTCGTATCGTTGTCCGGACTTTACATCAGAAGCCAAAATAATCCATAAGCCTTCATCATCCTTCCATTCCATCCTGTAAACAGCTGTGCCAAATCTAGCATGCTTATCCAAATCATTCTTTTTCACTACTTCCAATATATATTCCTCTATTTCGTATTGAGGCGCACGCAAGTCACTGCAATTTGTCGCTCAATTCGCTGAAAAGGGAGTACCATCACCCTGGGACGTCGGACGCACACCCAGGGTACGTGTTAGCTCCCTCCCCAATTGTAGTGTTTGTCAAAAACTACAAAGTCATCTATTTTCCGCTCGTTCTTACATACCAATGAGGAATTTAAACCAGCGAATCCCGCTCCGATCATTGTTACCTGAGAAGTGCTGGATACAGCTTGCAATTCCTTGTTTACGGGAAGAAGGGCGTCGGGGCCCAATATCATTAATGCGTCATCATGCAAGATTCTGAACTTTTCCGTCTCTGTATAAGATACTCTAGAGAGATGTACTGTGGACATTGTTATCTGTAGAGCTGTCAAATTAGGTTAGATTAGGATCCCCTCATCGCTTAATTTGCGAGAGCATATGCAGATAAGAAATCGCTAAAACGAGTTGGAATCAAAAACTTGGAAAATGGTAGATTGGTGTCTGGAATTCTTGACGATGACTGAATATTAAGTTGGGACCAGCAGAGTCAACTATGTGTGAGGACGAAAGGGAACTCGAGTAAGGCAGAAAACATTCATCGAATAGCACCATCAGCAGATATTTGTCAGTTGAATCTTCATTAGTGTTGTACAGTTATCGATCCAGATCTGAAAAGTTCCAAGATGCCATCGATAGCATCATAAAGTCCTGTTGAAAATTCCCCAGACTCATTAAATAAGCACCTGCTTCTCATATACTGTCTGCAAACGACAGCATCTTTAATTGCTGCAAGATGTTAACAATGCGCATTCTTCAAGAGCTTAATATAAATTAAAGCAAGATCGAATGTTCCAAAAACGGTCAAACAAAAGGTGTCCCCAAATGCGTCCATATTGTTAAGAAAAGATACGAATGTACAATCTTGGTCACACACCAAATAGCCCCAAATTCCTGGTTTACCAACATTTAGAAGTTACATCACGAATTTCATTACGCCTATAGGATTCTACATTTATAAATTAAGCCTCCTCGGTCTGAGTCTCAAAAGGAGTAAGCTTGGCAGTACCCTCGGCCCAAGACACACCGTTGTAGGTAATGTCCTTGACAGCATTGACAATGTCCTCAAGAGAACCTCTCACCTGCTTGGTAGAGTCTCTTTCTCTCAATGTGACAGAATTGTCCTTGACAGTGTCAAAGTCGATGGTGATACCGAATGGAGTACCAACCTCATCGTTTCTAGCGTATCTCTTACCAATGGAAGCGGAAGAGTCATCCACCTTATAAGGAATCTGCTCCTTTCTCAAAACAGAGGTGATCTTCTTGACAAGTGGCAACAAGTCGGCGTGAGAAGACAAAGGAACCACCAACACCTTGGTTGGAGCAACCAATGGTGGCAAAGACAAGACACTTCTGTCCTTGTCCTCTGGTCTGGCCCAGAACTGGTGCTCAAAGATGGAGTAGATGATACGGCCGATACCGAAGGAAGGCTCAATAACATTAGGAACAAATTCACGGATATGTTCGGTTCTCTTGACCTTGGCGATCTTGACAAGTTCAGCATCAATCTCAACTGGGTTCTCAAGACCGTCGACCTTGGCAACAATCTTTCCATTGGACTTCAACTCCTCAGCCAAGTCCTCCAACTCACACTCGGTTCTCAGAGTCAAGAAATTCTGGACAGCACCGGCATCCTTTCTGAACTTAGGGCCGAACTTCTTCTTGTCGATGTCGACCTCGAACTTCTCAACGGTAATTGGCTCTGGCAATGCCTCTCTAACGATTAACTTCTCGTTGGTTCTCTTGGCATGGACACTCAAGTCGTATGCGGATCTGTCTGCGCAACCGACACACTCGATCCAACCGTAGGAGGTGTGCAACTCAGCATCCCAACAGTCAGAGGCGTAGTGGGCCATTTCATTCGACAAATGCTGTCTGAATCTCAATCTGGATGGGTCCACACCAATCTTCATCAAGAAGAAGTAGATTCTGGCGATGAAGTAACCCAAGGTCTGGTTGTCAACCATACCGGACTCTACAGCCTCGCCGATAGTCTTCTCAGTCAAAGCGTTAGAACCAGCCTCCTGTACACCCTTAGACAAGAAGCTCAACTTGGTGTTCTTGACCTCGTCGAATCTTGGGTGGTTCTTGTTCTCGGGGTCAACAAAGTGCTCAATTTCAGCCATCAAGAACTCACGCACTCTCAACAATCCGGCTCTTGGCGAGATCTCGTTTCTGAAAGACTTACCAATGGAGGCCGAGGCAAAAGGCATCTTCTCGTTGTTGCATTCCAACAACTTGGAGAAGTTCAAGAATTGACCCTGGGCAGTCTCTGGTCTCAAGTATCCCTTCAACTGTCCGGATGGACCAATGGCGGTCTCGAACATCAAGTTGAACTCCACCGGAGTCTCCAATGGGCCACCGGTAGTTGGGTTGGTGATGTTGTACTTGACAATCAATTCGCCTAACTCAGGACCGGAGAAACCGTCAATCTGGTTCAAAACAGTCTCGTACTCCAACACCACCTCGTCGTCCAACTTGACATTCTTAATCTCCTTCACCTTCTTCTTTCTCTTCTTCTTGTCCTCGTCTTCCTCCTGGCTGAAAGCCTCTCCTCTAGCGGCCTTGTCGCCCTTCAATCTGGCCTCCAAAACCTCTTCAACCAAGTGGTCTGCTCTAAAAATTTCTCCGGTCTTCAAGTCTCTACACATCCAGTCAGCGAATTTGTCAACATGACCAGAGGTTTTCAACACCTCGTGGGGAGTCAACATGGTACAGTCGACCTCCAACATGTCCTCTTCCAAAATAAAGTGCTTTCTCCACGTATCGACGATGTTGGCCTGGAAAGCACATCCTGGAGGACCGTAGTCGTATAAACCAGAAACTCCACCGTAAATTTCAAATGCTGGGGCAAAGAAGAATCTTCTCTTTAACACCTGCTCCAAATTCTCTCTGGAGAAGGGGAATGGTGATTTCGTAGACATGTTTGCTTTCTGAACTACGCTTGTGACGCTTTTTCTCAAAGATTGCAACAAGGTGATAATGTATTGTGAGAACTGACACTTCGAGGTTTTTTTTCCACTGGTTGGGAGGTCACATGACCAAGTGACTCAGAAACTTCTAGATAAAATGAACCAGGGAGGGAGTGTGGGGGATTAGTCATGTGGATGGGTTTGTCATTTTACTGCAAAGCATGTCGATTCTTTTTTTTTCGAATAGGCTTCATTTTCCATTTTGTCTGGTGGATTCTTCATGTATTTGTACTGCACACAGAGCACAGGACATCGTGGTTTTGGGACTAGCGAACTACATCAATGTGCAATGTTCTTTTCTTTTAAACCTTCTTCAGCCCAGAAAAGTACCTTTGAAACTGAATGTTTTGCTGGCTCTCAGGATCCGACTATCTAGATCCTCCTGGAAAGGGATGTGAGACAATGCCTCTCGCTGTAATTTATTAATCTAGCACAGTAGGTGTGTAAACCAAAAGAAATCGTTTATGTGATTAATAACGACGGAAATTGGCTTCACCTACAATGATTAGCCCTGAAGTTACACAATCCATTTTATACCGAATTAATTTCCGAAAGGCGGCTGATATCTAAGCCTAGTCTGATCAAAAGGTCCAACCTCATTGGCTCACTTTCTGGTACGGCAACCCATTTCTTCCACATTCATCCAAAGCATCGGCGTCTGATTATGGATAATTTCTGTATAGTTTCACGAAGATGAAACACAAGTAGCAACGATGTAATTCACAAACAATGATACCGTGCGTTAAATGAAAACCTCAACTCATGCGAGCAAACTTTACGCTCAGAATTGTGCAGCAGTCAAACCAATTTAAGCCAAATGCGTTATCTAAACTATCAAATCAAGGAATTCTCAATCGGCATCGCATACATTCTGCACTTACTAGCCAGAGGATAAGTCTGGAGCACAAGATTACCTAAATAGGTCTGGGTGGTACCAGCTGTCAATTTGGCATTGGTGGCATCATGTGAATGACTTCAATGGAAAATCTCGAGCAATTTATTTTCGTTTCGAGCCCACTATAGACTCAGAAGCATATTGCAAAGCTGGAATTGTTACCTCTCTGGACTTAAGCTGGGGACCACGAACTTTCTCTGAACCGCATCAACGAGTAAGGTTCATGCACCTGTGGGAAGACGGCGGTAGCCGTGTGCAAGTGACGAAGACATAGTCGTACCTTTTTGGCGAAAAGCATGGAATCAAGTCATTTGTAGAGCTATGAAGTTAACAAAGTGGCCAGCAGAGGTGTAGTGAAATCCCACCATGGCCCTCGATAACATAGGGCAGAAAATCATGTGACATTCTGGGAAAACATCTAACAGTGATAACCCACAATGCTTGCAGGGACAAAAGGAACCGGGATGGTTTACACAAGGAGCCCGTGCCTGAATGTTTACAGCATCTTGAAGTTGGCATCTTCTATGAACATCTCCTCATCGTATCCGTCATCGTAAACATTATCAGACTCAATGAAAGATTTCAGAAGAGTAACAATTATGGTGACCACACATGTGAGGCCAAACACTTTGTCGAACCACCTATCAATAAATTCCACTTCGATTTGCATACCATTAACACTTGACGATAAAGACGTGGAAAGTGAGAGGATACGCAGCATCAGTTTTGCAGTTTCTTCTGGCAAGTTGGTCCGGATAAGAAGTGCGGTTGCAATAATGTAAATGGCTAGAAACTCACTCACCACCAAGTTTTTAATCCACCCCTTCACACTTGACGAAACGGTAGTGGTGGTAGTAGGGAGAAATCGTCCCAAGGACTTGAATGTAATGAGAACGTTTTGGAATGAACACACAAAGAGTGAGCCAGAAAGTATGAAACTCACCTGGTTGATAAGCTGCACTTCTGACATCGGGAGGTACCCAAAAACAGACTGGATGATCTTGGCAATGGTGATGGCTAACGCATCCTTGGTATTCTTGTTGAGAGCCTCGTTGGAAGCATCCGTATCGCCGATGGAGTTGGCGTTGTCAGTGTTTTCCGAGCTCCAGAAGTACTGGTAGGGGAGCCGGAGGAAAATCACGTTGAAGATACGGTAAATACAATACAATGCAAACACAACTTGAAAAGCTGTGAGCAACTTTTCCAATGCTTTGTTTGACATAGGTGTAGCCCTCTTCGAGTAGAGGAAGCGCTGGAGCTCACGGGTCAAGTCGCTGTAAATCAGGGATTTGAGCTCCTTGAGAGACTCAATTTCTCTCTTGAGCTCTTCCTCTTCGGGATCACCTCCGAAACTCGACAAAGCGGCAAACGACTGCACTTTGTTAAGAAGTTGCTTGCCGCTTCCCTTAAGCAGTCTCACAGAGTCCGGACCAGGATCATTATAGACGGTTCCACCACTAGCCAACAAAAGAGCGTCGAGCTCGCTTTGTCTTTTGACGATGAGCATTTTAGTCGTGTTGTAAGACTGGATCAAGTCATTCAACTGAGTTTCTTTGGCTTTAGTATTCGCAGCCGCTTTTCTCTGTTGAGAGCCACGCTCGGTCCAGAATCTTCGGACTGGTGTCAGAGCACAACCGACTCCAGACAATATGGCCGTAATGGTAATCCCTGTAAGAACAACTTCATTCGTTTTCCTCTCAATAAAGGATTTCTCTGAGATGGCGCCCAAGGAATTGGCCAACTCGCCTATTTTATGCAAGAAATAGAACCAGGAACCGCACAATACAATAGTGGATATAGTTCGTATAAGCGATGTGGGCGAGCGGTCGGAAATTGTAGGGAGTAGATCCTGATTCACGTATAAGCTCACAACTAGCAAGGGCTGGACCATAGACACGAGCACCACCAATGTACAGATTCCAACGCGCAAGAACTGGATGTCGGGTTCGAAAAGACCCACCAATTGGGCCATAAACACCCCCACCAATTCGATTGAGAGGGCAGTTGCAACAGAAAAGATCGCTCCCACCACCCAATTGATGTGCTTCCTATGGAGCTCTGCGTAAAGCTTCATCGTCAGGGTAGGAAGCTTTTCCTCATCCGATTCGTCATCCACATTGACATGAAGAAGCGTGCATCCGTACTTTTCGTTGGCTTCCTTGCCTATCAAGTCGTTGATTTGGGACTTGGGTACATAGCGTCTGTTTGTGTAGTTTCGAATGATTTCGTGGTTAAAAAAGAATCGATACGACCATCCACACAAAAGAAGTAGAATAGAGCCGAGCGATATCAGCTCGAAGAGTGTGGTTGGAGCTGGCATTGCTGGTTTGAACTAGTGGAGGTCAAGTCAAACAATTGTACTGCAGGACAGTGGATTTCGGAGATTTGGCCCGATATGGCGATATAATGAACACGTTGTGGAAGAAAAGAGACGGTTAGAAAACATCGTACAGAGAAAATTGAAATCGTGAAGAGATAGAGGAGAATTGTGGTGGTGTGTTTTTTATGTTTTTGACCCTGACCTCGTCAGTTTGTATTGTTAATTCTGTTGTGTTGCGCTCAATGGCATAAAGTTGGGGAAGTGGAGAATTGCTGTTGGATACGTGTAGGTGGGACAATCTATGGACTCTTTTCAGGTCCAAAATGGCCAATGAATATATACTGGGAAATGGGGTTGGGTACTACAGGCACATTGTTTATATTCGCAGCCGTGGGAAAAATACCGAGAGGATCAACCTTGAGTAAAAAACCGAGAATAAAAAAAAGCTCGAATTCAGTCCACGTCGTCTTAATTCCAGCAACATTTTAAGATCAACTTCATCTTCTCATGCCACAAGACATACCCTCTGAATGCTCCCCCATTACCAAGTCCTGCAGATACTCCTCCCACTCAGATACAAATTTTTTTATCGTCCATAACCATCCAACCAACACCAGCCAACATGCCGATTATGCGTTTGAGAGCGGAGAAAAAGATGAGGAAGCACCTCATAGAGCAGATTAAGGCTCGTAAGGTGTTGGGTTCTCGTCTTGCCCAGGGATACAAGACTCAAGAGGAGCTCGCAAGGCTCAACTTGGCTCCACAGATCTACATGTTTAAGAACCTCTTCTCAGGACAGGTGCTATACTCTCAAGTTCCCGGGTACCACCAGGACCAAATCGACTCGCAGTTTCTCAGACCTAACTGGGAAAACAGAAAGCCCAGCAGAAGAACCGACTTGTGGAGAATCATGTGTGTGGTGAATTTTTCCAACTATGATTATGCAGTGGCTGCGTATGATGGGTTGTTACAGTTGAGAGAGGCTAGAGATATTCACTTGAAGACAGAAGCTAAGGCCATGAGAAAGAAAAACGAAGAGGGAAACACCTGGTACTCTGGACAGTACAGACCCACCCATGCACAGGAGGCCATTGCTGACTTGGCGCATGTTGTCGACGAATTTGAGTTGGAAAACACCACAGCATTCTGGGAGTCCTTGTGGAGAAAAGGAGGTGATGAGCACTGGAGAAACGACTTGGTGATGCACGAGTCGTTGCCGGTTTTCAACCCGAAGTATCAGAGTGTGTTGTTGGAGGAGATGAAGGACATGGCGTTGGCTGAGTTTGCTCGGATGAGAGAGGCTGACGCTGAGAATGCCGAGGTTGTAGCATAGAATTCTGTAAATAGTAATCATACAATAGGAAGGAGCTGGGGAGTAGAGGTACAATGAAGTGGGTATTGGTGGAGAAAGTGTTCGAGACCATGAAGATGGTTATCTACATGGAAGCATAGGAGGAGAATTACATGATTCGAAAGAGAGGTGATGTCAATATCGGCCTAAGCCCATCAGCAAACTATTGGAAATTTGCTACTAGGATGCCTTTTTCAGGTTAGATCCAGCCATCGCTACATGGAAATGCTCTCAACACTACCAGAAGCCATTGAAACCTGAAAATTCCTACTCAAGTCAGCTCTCTGAGTGCTTGTTCATCAGGCTGCTCTGCGCGATATTGCGTAATCTGAGAAGTATTATCAGCCACTAACAGAGACCACGAGAGACTGTCAGAGACTTTCTGGTATTACCACTTACTTCATATTAATGTTCAATCTCCTGATGACACCTCTACACCTCTCAAACGTTAGTTTATGGCAACACTTCCGTAACTCAAAACCTATAACGGCCATCCACTGCAGGAACTCATAACCAACGCCACAGTCAGCACACCACCGACAATTTCGGAAGAAAATGCGTCATTTCTTATTGAAAAACAGTAATAGCAATCCTTCTCTATAACCCTCCCCAACTCCCTCCCATCGTCTCATAAAACACCCCACCTTATTCCACCAGAGATCCGTACACCAATCAACGTCACACTTACCGCATTGGGTCAGTGCCGAAGCTTCGGGCCCGCCATTGTCCGCTTGATATAGATTTGACACATTTCGATAGAAAGACACTACTCATTTCAAGCAGTTGGTTACCCTTCAAAGTGAGTACCTCGCACTAGTTCGATTCACTTTGCCAAACACATCCATAGTTTTCGCACCACTTCTCCTCCCTGGTTGAATGTCTATGGATTTCTATTACAGAAAGCTTATGGGCAACGGCACCATTGCATCCAAGTTCAGACTAAACGTCAATCAGTCCGATGTACGAAAACCACAAAGGGGGGACTCTGAGAATCTTCCGCTATTTCTGGAATCCTCTTTTGAGACCAGCGAAAGTCACCATCGCTCGAACTGTGTGAGATGCTACCGACTCAAGAAGAAATGCTCCAGAACATATCCTCGCTGCTCGTATTGCACGAAAACAGGATCAGAATGTGAATATGTAGACCGCCAAACAAAGCGGCGCAAGAAAAAGCTGAGAAATTCCGAGTCCGATCCGCAAGAGCCGTCGTCTTCTGTGTCCATCGCATCTTTGGTTCATCGAGAGGAAACAGAGGAGCTGTTTCACCATATCGACCTCCCGGCCACTGAAAGTAACGTGGCCAGGCAAGTCTTGAGCGATAAGAAGCCTCCGAAATCTCCTCGAAATGTCCACGAAAGTGCTACTCGGGGGATAGTCAGTTCTTTGCATAGTGGAATGATCAGATCATCGGATGTTGGCAGCCGACAGCAATTGCATGACCAATTTCTTGTTGTTCGTGCAATCGAAGATGTGTCGCTTCCACTGGCGTTTGTGTATACCTTCTTTGCAAACTATGAGTGGAAGTACCCGTTTCTTAGCCTGACTCTGTTCTTGGAAAAGTTCAAGGACCTAACTTTCACCAACGACATCTTCGTCAACATGGATGTGTACTTGGTGATGGCGGTAGGATGCATTCTCTACGACTCAAGCAATAACACTCAGCACTACCAAGACTTTTTCAGTGACAAGCTTATCGAGTCGATCGTGGATGTCATCAGCTACGATATTCGTTCGGAAGAAGACTTGCACACTGCCCACTTACTTATTCTTTTGTGCATTTGGGCTATAAACGTCAGCAACGGCAACTTGGTCTGGAACGTGGTTGGATTTTTGAACAGACTCCTCATCTTTCTTACAGACTTCACAGGTAAGAATAACCAGTGCATGAGAAAGCGCTGTTTCTGGTCTATCTTCAACTTGGATAAGGAGCTCTCGCTATTGCTTGACAAGCCAAGTCAGTTCATGCCCACGCAGATCATCAAGGTACAGGCTACTTTTGAAGATACTTTGCACGATGGGGAAAGGGAGTCGCTAGCCCCGCTAATGAAGCAATCGGTGGAGATCCACCTTTTGCAGGACATGATGATCTCGCTCAAGTTGGGGTTACTTGAAAAGCTGCCCGAGATGCTTACAGAATACTCGAGCAATTTGGACAAATGGAGGGTAGCTACTCTGCTGTTGATTCACACTGAGTATGCAGAACTGCCGCTACTTCAGAACTTCATTGGCTTGGTTAACTTGGACTACTATTACTTGCTCATTGAGCTCGACCAACTTTCGTCGACGGAATCTTTCCAATTCACTCTTCAGTTCTTGTCCAACTCCTTCAGCTTGCTTTTAAATGAGCTGTCTGTCAAGAAAGGAGTCGTGGGGACGTCATTGTACTCGCTATTCTGGTTCAATAAATTCTTTAAGGTTGTGGACTTTAATCTCAAGTCACTTCTGAGGATCCTTGAACTTTCGAAAGCAGAATTGACCACTGTGTTGGCAGAATTCAGCAGCAATTTACAGTTAATTATCAATCTCCTCAAGTTCCTCATCAACAGCACTCTTCGGCCGGAGCAGTATTTGGATAAGCTCAATGGGTGTGTCGCCAAATTGACACTTTTGAATTCAAAACTTTTGGGGTTCAACAGTCTTGGAGCTGGTCCTGACGAAGTGACTGCGTTGGGCAAGGAAGTCGAGACAATTATTGCATAGAATACATGGTTCGGGATAGGTAGCATGAGGGATAGATAAAGTAGACAGCTACAGCTGGCTAGGTAGGAGACTCTGTAGACTACTTATTCGCAGCCGTGCACATTCTACATTCGCACAGCGACCTCATGAACTCCTGACTCAAGCCGAAACACCCACCAACAAACGACAAAATACACATCATAAGCATCATACCCCACTATTTCTATCAACATCCGAGAATAAGTATTCCCAACTCCCAACCTCGTCAACCCACTACGATCCTCTCCACGATAATTTCTGGTACGCGCACGCCAGTGGCGATAACTCAACATCTCCACTTACATATAATCCTCCACACCATGCCACCAAAAGCAGATTGGGACAAATATGTCGCGCCCACCGAGGACGACGAAGACGAAAACAAGGTTGTTCCTCTCAGTGAGGGCGACATCCAGGTTCTAAAAACATACGGAGCAGCACCATACGGCAGCCAACTAAAGCAAATCGAGAAAGACCTCAAGGACATTGAGGAGCGTATCAAGGAGAATATCGGAATCAAGGAGTCCGACACCGGGTTGTCAGCACCTCACTTGTGGGATGTGATGGGCGATAAGCAAAGAATGTCCCAGGAACAGCCGTTACAAGTGGCTAGATGTACCAAGATTATTGAGGCGGTTAACCCTACACCACAGACGGGATTGGTGGCCAATGCAGACAACAAGCTGAAGTACGTGATCAATATCAAGCAGATTGCCAAGTTTGTTGTCGGATTAGGCGAAAGAGTCTCCCCCACAGATATTGAAGAAGGCATGAGAGTGGGTGTGGACAGACAGAAGTACGAGATTCAATTGCCGCTCCCCCCAAGAATCGACCCTTCGGTGACCATGATGACTGTGGAGGAGAAGCCGGACGTCACGTACGGAGATGTCGGTGGATGCAAGGAGCAAATTGAGAAGTTGAGGGAAGTTGTGGAGCTCCCACTATTGTCGCCAGAAAGATTCGTCAAATTGGGAATTGATCCTCCAAAGGGTATTCTTTTATATGGTCCGCCCGGTACCGGAAAGACGCTTTGTGCCCGTGCCGTGGCCAACCGTACAGATGCCACCTTCATCAGAGTCATTGGTTCGGAGTTGGTGCAGAAATACGTCGGAGAAGGTGCTAGAATGGTGCGTGAGTTGTTTGAAATGGCTCGTACCAAGAAAGCATGTATCATTTTCTTCGATGAGGTGGATGCTATTGGAGGAGCCAGATTCGATGATGGTGCTGGTGGAGACAACGAGGTCCAGAGAACAATGTTAGAGCTTATCACACAATTAGACGGTTTTGACCCTCGAGGCAACATCAAGGTGATGTTTGCCACCAACAGACCCAATACTTTAGACCCTGCATTGTTGCGTCCTGGTCGTATCGACAGAAAAGTCGAGTTCTCGCTTCCCGACTTGGACGGCCGTGCCAACATCTTCCGCATCCACGCCAAGACCATGAGTTGTGAGAAGGGAATCCGGTGGGAGTTGATTTCTCGGTTGTGCCCTAACGCTACAGGTGCCGAGTTGCGTTCTGTTTGTACGGAGGCTGGTATGTTCGCCATTCGTGCCAGAAGAAAGGTTGCTACAGAAAAGGACTTCTTGCAGGCTGTCGAGAAGGTGATCAAGGGCAACTTGAAGTTTTCTTCCACGTCGGAATACATGCAATATAATTAGGAGGTCTAATACATCATCTATCAAGCATTTTATGAAGGTAGCTAGTCCCACCATGACACACATCCCATACCATCCGTTTGGCACGATGCAATCAAAGCATAGGGTGGTGCTTTGTTCTGGGCCTCTTCTAGGCCCAAGGCTTCCGAGCTGGACTTGGGCTTAATGTTGGCAAACGCCTCCTCTTCAACTCGGAAACGAATCTTCTCGTTCAAATCAATGTACAACTCGGTTTCCAGATCTGGTTGCCAAACCCAGGCCTTTTCCACGGGCTTGAACACGCAGCTTTCGAAAAGATAGTCCTTAGGAATAAAAATATCGTCGAAAAACTCCATACGGACCTTGATGCCTTCAGGTGCACAATCGCTGACCCAACCAGTCAAAATTTCACCAATAAAGGGCTTCCACACCACTATTCGGAATTTGACTTCGACGTATGCGCCTCCATCTCCCGGCCGAAGAAGACCATCCTTGATATCCAGGAGATCCCACACTGATACAGCTAACCCCAAGTTGGAGATGACCTTGTTGGAGTATTTCTGGTGAAGCTCGTCTTTCAAGACTTTGTGGATGGGGCTATTGAAAGAATGTGGCGGTACACGGATCAAGTCAGAGAGTTCCGAGAGGATGAACATTAGTGGAATTGTGTGTTGTGTAGGAGATCGAAGTTTTGGTGAGTATGAATTTTCGAGCTACTGCACTGCGTCAGACTGGGGCAATGGACGAAGGAGAAACAGTGGGAATTTTGGAATGATTCCAGAGAGTTAACAATAAATTCTGATGTGGGTAATTTCGTTATTTTTCAATTTGATTTTTATGAACATGTCTTATTGCTACTTGTTGTAATAGAATTTGGCAACTGGAGTGTAGACTGCGAAAAGCTAAGTGCATCTCTTCTCTGCCTAACAAGTTCGTGTAAACTCTGGATCAATTCTGCCTTCAAGTTTCGAATCTTTTGGGTTTATTTTTTTGTCCATTGATAGACCTCATTCTATTCCTTGCCATTTCGGGCTATTACAATCGATCACAGTCAAATCGTTAAAGCTATCCTATCAATTCTACTCATGTCTACGAAACCTGATATTGTCAAGAAAAAGAAAATTCACACGTCCAAACTGTCGGACAGACGTCTAGCAGGCGGCAAAAGACCTGAAGTTTACCTCCATAGCTCCAAGTCAACAGGAAGGCACATCCAACAGACAGAGAATTGGAACCCCAAGCATTTTCGGCTATTTGTGGGCAACTTGGGCCCAGAGGCCACGGATGAGATGCTCCAAAGTGAATTTTCTCGCTATGATAGTCTCAGCAAGGTGAATGTCCCTGTTGATCCTAAGACTAAGAAGAACAAAGGGTATGGTTTTGTTGCGTTTGCTAGTTCCGAGGACTACTTGAAGGCCTTCAAAGAGATGAACGGAAAGTATGTGGGCCAGAGACCGGTGCAGTTGAAGCGAGCCGAATCGAAAATTAAGGGAAGGTAGTCGAAGGTTAAGGGAAGGAGAGGTGATAGATAGGGTTAGTGTGAATAAGCATCGCATGTGGCCCGTCATTTGGAAAATTTCTCTAGAGAGAGGCGATCTCAATGCAACCAAGATCTCGCAGAGGGGGTCCGATAATAACTGTTGAAGTCGAATGTCACACAACATTCAAGTAATTGCCTGACATTCCTGTCCATGTTCTGACTGTGCAGAATATGGTCGATGATGGAAAACCGAAGATCAAGTTGCACATTTCACACATCCATTGTGCTTGAATTAAGTATAATTTCATGGAATGTGTGAATATTTCACTGGGTATTTGCCGGACAGCTTACCCAATGTTGCAACCACGCACTATTCAACAATGAAATAATGAAGAATATGTGACCATAATCCAATATTTCAAATAGAGTTATCTTGAAACGTATTCCTAGTTCATTCATCAAGATATTCCTTATTCTTCAATTTCCATTTTCTGCCACCCTTCTGTGACCATTCCAATGTTCGAAATGCAGGCATCTAGTCTACCGCACTTCACATTGTACTGGAAACCTCGTATCGTTCAAACTCATCTCGATGTTACTTACCCGACTAGGCCTCAGGCCCATCCCGCTTGGGTCGCCGGTTACCTTTCGTTTCGCCCGTCTCAACTCCAATTTGCCCCAAAGCTTTAATCCAAAGAAAAACTTACCAAGTCAAGGCGAATGGAAGCACTTGAAGCAGCACATTCCTGGTGAGGCTGTCCAGACAAACGAATTGAAAGATCGCATACCAAAGTTTCCTCTCACGAAAGAAAATGTCCCTACCCTCTTGCCTCGACCCGGTGTGCCACGGGTGGGACCCAAGATGAGCTTTAGACAGGTAGTTCAAATCTTGAAAAGCAAGTCCAAACCAGAGCTTATCTACGAGTCTGAACCCCATCGACTTTATTTTCTTGCCTGTTTCTGCTGTGCTGTTGTCTTTGCTGTTTATGGATGTGTTTTGCTTGAGTTTGCGTGGTTCCAGGCAAATAAGGACTACGATGAAAACAAGGAGGAGTTGGCTGAACCCTTGAGAAAAAGGGAGTTCGCAAAGGAGTTGTTGGGCTACTCTTCACTAGGTGCATTGGCTTTGTTCATGTCGTACCACGTAGCAACTTTCCCTACTCGCCTTATTAGACGAATGTGGTATCTTCCTGGCCCTGTGGAACACGTCCGTTTCACGTCATACTCGCTTATCCCCGGCCGTCCAACCCCAGTTATTACTGTTCCATTGCACGATTTGGCAAGAAAGCACCAGGCCCGTGTCTGGACGGGCAAAGGTTTCTATGGAACCTCCGATAAGTCACTCTTTTTTTTTGTATTGAAGGAGATGGGCAAAAAGAAGTCTTGGATCGTGGACAGAAGGGGTTTCTTCTGGTCTGACGGACGAGTATTTGATTTCCTTTTCGGGAAGGAGACTATTGCCGAGTCTGAGGCTGGTATCCCGTACGATGAGCAAATTGGAATAATGAACAGAGAGGTGAAGAAAAAGAAGAAGGAATTGAGAGCGAAGCACGGTATGTTCTACCAATGGAAGCTCGGAGCTCTGGAGGCTAAGGAGGACTTGAGTAAGGCAACTAATTATGTGAAGTCCTTGAGATCTAGAAATGATCCCAAGAGTTTACCCAAGGACAAAAAGTGATGTATATATCCTCAATAAATTTGTATAAATCGGAAAGAGAGAATGTTGGTGAAATTGTCACTATGGTAAAACAGAAAGAAGCAATTTTCCTTCATAAAAATGAAAAAAAGGTAACAATTTGATTTCGCCCAGGATCGAACTGGGGACGTTCTGCGTGTTAAGCAGATGCCATGACCAACTAGACCACGAAACCATCTTGTTGGTAAAAGAGTATTAGGGTTTGGCTAGTCAAAAGTTGTTTTTTGCCTCATCTCTTTTGAACTAAAATTAACATCTCATCATAATTTATTTGTTAATATGTTTTTATGGTACACTGCTTGAGTGTTGGATTTTCGTAAAAAAAAAAAAGTAGGAAGAAAGAATTTAATCGATTTTTGGTGACTTTTCTTCGCTCGTTAAAGAAAGTCTTTTCCTTTTCCTTTTCCTTGTCCAATAATCAATCGTATCACATCCACAGCATGCCAAGGATCTAATTTTCATCAAAAGCCCAATAATCACATTTCTATTTCCCGTAATTTCCAACTATGTTCGCAAGAATATTGAAATTTTCTGGCCTTGGTCATACTCCGTGAAAAATTCAAATCACCACCAAAAATCCAATTTCCGAAGAAAACGGAAAGATTCAAAATCAGAAGATCCATTCTCCTCCAAATTGTACCTGGGCTGTTTCCAAGCTTTCTTTTGTTGACTAAGAGAGTATCAGTGTTGAAGAACTGATCAACGCTCCTTTCACGCAAAAAAGATTCCCTAATAATCCGTGTATTATCTCTCTATAGACTAGTATACGAAGGTGAAGTTGATTCTCTTATTACCCTCATGTTCTGTATCTCTTAAGTAATTCTCTTGTTCCTCCACAGTCATTGCGTTCCACTTTGCTCTATTCTGTGCGTTTCTCCATTTGTAGTAAAATGTCGAAAGAATACAAGCAGCAATGGCTGCAAATGCAATTGCAATTAAAACAATGTTTCCTCTGTGGTATAAGGGAGCGTCGTCGGTTCTGTAGATGTTAGAGGCAACAATACCAGCGGATTGAGAGAACATGTTCACGACAGCAGAAGAAACAGCTCTGCTTCTAACAGAATTCGAGTTTGCCATACACCAAGAAATAGATAGTGGCCAAGTTGGTGCATGACCAAGCATCACAGTCAAAATGGCGTAAGTGCCCCAAACATTTTTCTGAGAATGAGGCCAGAATCTCAATGGGAAGAGACAAGTGACAATCCAAATGGGCGTAATCATGATCAAATAAGCACGGGCATTCACAGTCTCAGAAAAATAAGTGGTGATGAGCATGGTAATGATACCAAGAACGTTGTATGGAATAGACAACATGTTCGTCTTGAAAGTGGAGAAACCCAAGTGTCTTAGAGTCAAAGACAAATAGGTAGTAGCAGGAGCAGAACCAATATCTCCAAGGAATCTGATAATATAAACTGGCAACATGTCAATATCAAAGAAGGCCTTGAACAACTCCTTGAACCCGACAGGCTGTCTGTTGTTCATATCACCCTTGGAAGGATCGTCACGAAGGACCTTGTTGACAAGAATCTTTTCTTCCCTCTCAGTGTACCAGCCACTTCTTCTGTACCAAGAACGAGTAGTGACAACAGACGAAGGCATCTTGAAGAAGGAAATGAAGCCAATAAGGAAGGTGATAATACCTTCAATCAAGAAAAGCCAACGCCATCCTTCTGGATGACTCTCAGACTGGATCTTCAAGAGACCAGCAGCCAAAAGAGCAGAAAGAATGGCAGTCGAGTAGTTGGAGATGTAGAACAAGGAGATTCTAAAAGGAATCTCCTTCCTGGTATAGAAGTATGACATCCAAAGGGTCATATCACAGATGAAGCCACCTTCGAACAATCCAACAAGACCTCTGCAAATCACGAGAGAAGCTTTGCCCTTGAGCCAAAACTGCGAGATTGAAGCGAGAGACCAAAGACACATCTGGATAGGAATCCAGACGTCAGCACCTAATTTCTTGGAGATCAATTGGGAGGGAAGTTCAGCACCCAAAAAGCAAATAAGATTAACAGTGTTGGCTAGATTGTAGTCGTTGGTGATAAGTCCCAAATCTTTCAACATATTGTCCGACAAAGCCTGCGACACATTGTATCTGTCGAGATTCAAACCAGTGAACATAATGAATGCCCAAAAGGTTACGTACCAGTCATTCTTTCTCAAGATCTTTTTCTCCTCCAGGGGTGTCCAAGTAATATCTGGGTCCAAGTAGTCCTTGCACTCATAGTTTGTCTTGGTGTACAAATCCCTATAGTAAGAAAGCTTGGCAGGGTCTTGGAAGACATGGTCGAAGCTTTTCTCACTGGCAGTATCCGACTCCAAGTAGTCCGTCTTGATATCCACGATTTCCTTCTTGTTGTTCGACGAGACACTCATTTTATGATGATAAAGACGACAAGATGGCCAATACCCGATTCTTAAATACAATTACCCATGGCTTTTCCAAATCCCTATTGACAAATCGATTTCCTCAAAGGTTTCAAATCCCAGTGATTGCACGTGTATCTGGGTGCAAACTCAGCTCGCAAACTGTGGAACCATTGAGGTGATGCAGGATCATTGACGACTTTTGTATTGTCTGTGCCAGAAAAATAGCCTAACACCTGCGCAGTGTGGCCATATTCTGGCATATGACACGGGAACAACTGTGTGGCTCCCGTTGACGCCTTTTTGACACTTCAAGGTTTTCTTATACCACAGTTCGGAACCCCTGGCATAGTGAGAAAGCCTTTTCGAGGTAGAGTTGAGCCCAATCCAAGAAATCAATAGCAATGATCTGTCGGAGTTGCAAGACGAAACCCGAAAGTACGACGAAGTTCAACTCCTAGGATTCATTCAAGCCCGAGATTCTCTTTCCCTTATCCTTTCCCTTTATCGCTTTGAGGCCCACAATTAGAAGTTTAACATCCCTAATAGTTTACTTGGCTGATCAGTCGCTTATCCTGCCCACATACTTCCTGCGCCGGCCCATGCCACTGCTCCACACTATCAATATTGCTATTCACTCAATAAATAAATTTGAAATCAATTCTCTTGTTTCCCTCATCTGTGGTGGTGGCAAGGTACATATCCTGCTCCTCAGGTGTCAACGAATCCCATTTCTTCTTGTTCTGCCAGTTTCTGAAGATGTAGTAGTATCTCGCAGCAATACATGCACCAATTGCGCCAAAACCAATGCCAATCAAGTCCACATTACCACGATGGTACAAGGGCTTATCATCATTTCTGTAGATATTGGACGAAATGATTCCGGCCGTTTGAGAGAACATGTTCACCACCGCTGACGAAACTGCTCTACTTCTCACCAAGTTGGAATTGGCCATACACCACGAAATCGATAATGGCCAGATAGGCGCATGTCCGAGAATAACAGTTAAGAGAGCATATGTTCCCCACACATTTTCCTGGGCATCGGGCCAGTATCTTAACGGAATAAGACACACCACCACCCATACCGGGGTGATCATGATGATGTAGGCTCGAGAATTCCACACTTCAGAGAGCCAGGTTACGAGAACCATAGATAAGATGCCGATGATACTGAACGGAATGGACAACATGTTGGTTGCGAAAACAGAGAAACCCAATTGTCTAAGAGTTAACGACTAGTAGGTCTGGACAGGCGACGTTCGAATGTCTCCAAGAAGTCGAATAATGTACACTGGTAACATGTCGATGTCGAAAAAAGCGACAGCCAACTCCTTTAAACCGACAGGCTGTCTGTTGTTCATATCACCCTTGGAAGGATCGTCACGAAGGACCTTGTTGACAAGAATTTTTTCTTCCCATTCGGTGTACCAGCCATTCTTTCGAAAGCAAGTCCGGGTTTCAACCACCGAGGCAGGCATGTTGAAGAAGGAAGCAATACCAATGAGCAATGTCATGATACCTTCGATCAAGAAAAGCCAACGCCACCCATCAGGAACAGAAGGGGTCAGGATCTCAAGGAGACCGGCAGCCAAGAGCGCAGACAAGATCACCGACGAGAAGTTCGAGATGTAGAACAACGAGATTCTCAACGGAAGCTCACTCTTGGTGTAAAAGTAGGACATCCAGAGGGTGACATCACAAATAAACCTCTCTCAAACAATCCAATGAGTCCTATGCAAGCAACAAACGACGCCTTTCCTTTAAGCAAGAACTGGGACATGGACATTATGGACCAGATACACATCTGGATAGGAATCCAAACATCGGCACCCAACTTCTTGGAAATCAACTGCGAGGGAAGCTCAGCACCCAAAAAGCAAATAAGATTGACGGTGTTGGCAAGATTGAGGTCATTGGTGTTGAGTCCCAAATCGTCTAACAAGTTGTCCGCAAGTGCATTCTTGATATTAAATCTATCAATGTCCAAACCGGTGAACATAATGAATGCCCAGAAGGTCACGTGCCAGTCATTCTTTCTCAAGATCTTTTTCTCTTCCAGGGGTGTCCAAGTAATATCTGGGTCCAAGTAGTCCTTGCACTCATAATTGGTCTTCTCATACAATGCCTTGTAATAGGCAAGGGCTTCTGGGTCCTGGAAGATATGGTCGTATTGCTTCTCCGAGGAAGTATCGGACTCAAAGGAGTCTTCTTTGATCTCTGCGACGTCTTTATCTTTCAGGCTAGTTTTCCAGAATCTTGACATTTCTAGCTGATGAACCGCCATGCCAACTACCTTCTATAAGTACGCCATGGAATCACAGAGCTTGCAAACTATCGCTCAAAATTACGCCAACAGCAGCATCAGAACTACATGTGCCATTTCTAAAGTGGCGAATACTGCCAAGACATGTCCTACTGCTATACCTGTTGCTCTTGGGGAATATATGGAGTTGGGGAAAGAGAAATCAGGATTGACCTGCATACAAATGCTGGGCTAGAGGTCGTTGCTGAAGGACGCTGCAACCACATTTCGCAATCGGGGATCCACACTTATGAGAAGTACTGATACTAGATGACCCGAAAAGTGGAAATCACAAAAGATGTCGGACATTAACTGCAGATAATATCATGTTTCCGCTTTCTCTGTTCTTTTCAAGGTCGCCCAGTTCTTGGCAATCGATGGTGGTGGAAATTACGTAGAAGTACAGACTGAGTGCAAATTTTATTGAGGGCCAAGAGGGTTGAAATGGGCGGTTTCAGTTTGTTTCGGCGAGCGTAAAGTGAAATTCTGATGTTCAATTTAACAAGACTCGATGAGGTGAGTATGGAAAGCTGAGTACGGTTAAGATTTCCGCCAGTGGAAAATTGATTTGACTTTAGCCGTCAGGTAATTTGCTGAGGCTTTTGTAATCATCTTTGTCACCTGAATAGCTACAACGGCCAACATAATGTGCTCATGTCATCAGTCCTTGAAAGAAAATAGTTGTAGTGTTGTACGATAATCTATTCCATGAAATAGAATTCTCATAGTTCAAATTCCTTTTCAGAAGAATCCCATAGTGTTGGATTATGTATAAGATTCATTAACTTCTGCTTGACTAGGTCGTCATTTCTGTTGATAACCAAGTTAGCTTTCGAATTTTTTTCACCAAAAGATAATATTAGCCCGACGGTGGCTTAAGCTCTTCCCATTCAGTTACCTTTCGCTTTTTTTCCTCTCGAGAGTCAAAAGACTGATTATTGGGTAATAGGGAATCAATTCATATCGCTTTATCCCTCGGCGATACCACTAATTTAGCGACCTACCATCCATAATTATTCCCTGGGTGGAGAAAATACCCTCTTCTTTACGAATCAATAATATATATCATAGCTGTAATCCACCTACGCCAAAAAACATAAGTAGGTGAGAAGTGAAACCAAAAGAAGTGAATGAATCTAGCTAAATTGAAAGACGTGATATTGGCTCTCCTTCTCCGCGAATCCTTACCAAAAAAGGGTTTTTTTTAACGAATCTGTAATAGATAAGGGTTCGTAGAGTTAATACCGAAATTGTAGTCAGTTCCTATAAAGCTAAGGGTGAGGAGCCTTTAAGTAGTCAAGGCGCTCCGGGTAACGACGACGTGAGCGGAACGAGGTAATAGAGGTAGCGGGCCGGAACCGGGCCACTTAGAAGTCGGTAAAGTCCAAAAGAAGAATTAAGATAACATTAGATCAAACAACACTGATTTGGGTACAATCTGTTACAGAATCAAGATTATATATTTAGCAAGCTAACCATATAACTAAAGAAGGAGGAAATTCTCCAAAAACCCCCCCGAGTGAAAAGAACAACTGAAAGCAAAGAAAAGGTCTTCTAGAAGTCCAAATACAGAAATGGGAATACTTCGGAGTTTTACAAAGAATTTTATAATTCTGCATATTGTACATATTATTCTTCACATCTTTTGCATTGTTCTCATTCTAGAAAATAGGGCGTGTGGCGTAGTTGGTAGCGCGTCTGCCTTGCAAGCAGAAGGTCACTGGTTCGATTCCTGTCTCGTCCATTTTTTGCTCCTATAAGGGTTAACTGAATTTTCTTCCTCATTCATTTTGTCTAGAATAACCTGCGCTATGCTGTTGCCTATCGTAAAATTAATTATTCATTGATTCGTATCCTTGTGCACCTTCAACCTCTTCTCCTCATTTATTAATCAGTTCTTAAATTCTCTCTGAAGATTATCAATCTCATCCAAAAGCCTCCGGATATACGTAGCAGCTAATTCAACCGTTGTAGCCTTCGAAGGAATAGACACTTGCTCGTGGTAATCGTTCGGAATTAATTTCGAGAGCTCATAGACTGCCTGATTCATTCTGTTTCGTCTGCCTTGCTCGGCCAATTTGTGAGAAGCCTTTTTGGTGGCCGGTTTATCTCTTCTTCCACCATACTCACCGCTTTGAGCGTCAATGACCGGTGACGTCTCAGACAGCGAAGTCTCTACGCTTCTAAAACCCTTTCCGGCCGACCTGGTCGACGAGTTCGAGTCTCTTCGTATTTTCCGTGGAAGCTTGGAAGAAACTGGAGCGAGCGACGGAGACGGGCTCGACGACTGATTGCTCTGCAGTTCGGCCAATCTGTTCATTGTAAAACCCATCATGGTAGCAGGCCCCATATTTGGAGTGATGGCACTGCTCGCAACTTCATCGATGACAACCTTTTTACCTTGAGGAGGCAACATTGGGGTTGTTTCGGAGCTTCTTGTGGTGGCCTCGTAAGACGAAGCTGGCAATGCCTCAAATGGCTGAGGCACCTTTCTCAAAGAAGGAGACCGCTTCATTTTCTGGCCCGGATGCGCCACAAGATTCGGCGTCAGATGCGGAGTTCTACGCTTGACCAGGCTTGGAGCGTACTCATCTGGACCAAATGTGGACGACATTGAACGGCGACGGTCCGAGTTTACCGACGCCTGTTGGGCAGCAAGAGCCGGAGAAGTGAGTGGTTCGAATGACGTTTGTAGGGCAGAGTATGGTTGATTATTGGAGTTGACTTCCAGGTCTCTGGGAGTCACCGCTGGAGACACCAAGGGTGTAAACACGGCATCTGGCCGGACATGCAGTTGCAGTTGCTGCAGTTGTTGTCTTTGAAGGAGTCCCAGATGCGGCAGATCTATGGCTGTTCCCTGTGACCTTCTCTGTCGGTGGATAAGATGTTCTTCGTTGTAGGACCGCTCGTTCTGGCTGGGGAGAATGGGCAGCTGTAAGGGGAGCTGGTTTGACTTGGGCATCAACGACGGCGTGTTCTGGGGAAATGCAGATGGCGGAAACGCCTTGGAGTTGGCGCCCAAGTCGTCGGGCACAATGAAGTCTATTCCATCCAAGTCGAATTCTGATTGTAAGTGAGATTCCTCGATCTGGTGGAGCAAGAATTGGTCATCTGGGAACGGCTCGACGGAAGCAGGATCTTGGACTTTGGAGATGGCGCCAGAAATGTGGTTGGGGGTGGAACCGTGGGACATGACTTGGGATACTCCAGGAGTGGTTTCTGCTGAGCCGACTTGGGCAGGCAGAAAAGTCCAGTTCGATTCCATGTGAATTCAAGGAAGTAAGTGGAGTGAAGTGTAGATGAGTGGAGTGAAGTGTGGATGAGTGGAGTGAAGTGTGAATGAGTGGAGATTTGGAAATGCTGATGTGAATGGAAATGTTGAATGCGGACCGTGGAAATGTGATAATATGAGAATGTGGATGAGCCAGCTACACAATCAGTCTATGTGGTATCGAGCGATGGTGTAGTCTCAATTATGCAAGCAAATGACCCAAATGCAATTGTCAGATTCCACGATTCGACAAATGTCCCGCTTGAAAGAAAAAGAGCGCTGCTTCAAAATAAGCACCTCGGCAGTACCAGGAAACCTAAAGGAAAGTACAACTAAAGGTGAGAGTAAATTTCTGATGCACTGTGCAGCAGGTGCATACGCAGCAGTCGGGGTCGGCGCCACGGAAAGTCGAAGTTGAGCAGTATAAATAGAGCGTCCAAAGACAATTTTTCACCGGGATCGTGTCGTTTTCCCGGAACCAAGTAGATGCACAACGGCCATTGGTCTTGTGGTACTTAGCTGGATCGATGGGCAAAACCCACGTGGGTTCCCTGCCCGGGACAAATGCAGGAACATGAATGCTCGAGAGTTGGCGTATCTGCGAGGGCATCGACTGGAGCCAGGGAGCGGGCGAGGTGTTTTTATGGATATTGTCATTTGTGACTTTTGATGGAATACAATACGTGACTTGATTGGTTTGATATTTTTAGTGAATTTGTTATTGTATCATTATTGGTGAATACTGAATGTTGGAATCAGGGTTCATATCGTTTCTGGCACCGTAAAAGGACCGACAGGAATATACTGGAAATGGGTAAATATACTGGAATATCATAAATAATCTGGACATGTTTCAAAAATTGACACTTGACTAGTTGCAGAAGCCTCGGAATGGCATTTGGAAGACTGAAACAACGGCGATTTGCATGCCTGCTATCAGAGTGCATGAGCCAACTTACAGTGTAGTGATTCTTCTAAACGCATATGAATCTTCGGATCCCATTTATTATCTGTGGACATTCAGCTGGTTCATCTGGCTCATTCTCACAGAATTGACTTATTCGATATTACAGGATAATTGATTTTCTCTGCTGGTGTCTACTTGGTATTGGTGCGATTGGGTGTTTATGCACTGTTTTTGACATCCCATTATGTCGATTATGTCCTACATCCAGCAAGGTTGCATTGTCTTATTGTTTCCGATCCGTCTTGATTCTTCATTATCGCTTGCTTTCTTCAATTTCCTGTTACATCTCTCTCTCTGAGCACCTCCAGGTCCAGTCGTTAGGAGAGTTGTGCGAGCTTCCTTGTTACGAATCAAGATTTGAGAATATTATTGGAGAATGTAGGATAATTTCTGAGTCTGCTCGTAACTCTAAGTCACCCCAACAACATAATAGAAATACCCACACACCAGCATATTGAATCTCATCACTCGCTGCTATCTTATCTTCTTTTGGTTTCCATAATGCTCAAACCCACAAATAATCCACTTCTGAACTCTACCTCCTTCTCTTTGTCGCAACATTGAATATTCGAAGCCAAAGACAATTAGATCGATTCCAATGTAAGGGAACTTCTCCACACAGCCTCCCAATTTACCCGTTCCCCAATTTCTCCAATTCCATCTGCTTCTCCAATTCCGCCATTTTTCATCACCCATCCAACCATTCCCGTCACATCTCAAATATCTCTGTGCAGAGCACCATCTACAACTCTTCATGAAGAAAGTGTCTGTGTATACGCTGGCGAAAAAAAAGAGAGCAGCGGAGGCGCTGCTGCCGCTAGCAATCTTCGAAAGCAGCAGAAAACCCCATCGCAAGAAACCCAAACCGTTCATCTACAAGAAAGGCAATGACGATTCAGACCAGCTTATCAAGCTCCCCATAGCGAGCACAGCCAGAAAGTCATCTGATATTGTCACGCTGCTGGCCTTCGATAAATTGGATAAAATCCTCTCCAGCGATTCTACTCCAACTACTCCATCCCACAAAATAAAGTCCTTCAGCTCGCTTCCCTCCGATATTCTCCAGGGGAACTTTCACCAGCTCAATTCAGACAAGGTGCGAGAAAAGTATGAGAATACGAGGTTCCCGCTACCCAATTCTAAAGCAAACTTGAAAAAACGCGCCGAGAAACACATCGAAATCGTCCCCAAGATCCTTGCTGGCGAGGAGGAACTCTCGTTCTACTATACCTTGGCTCTGGATCAGAGAAAGCTCCTGAAGCACTCCACCATGACACTGGAAGAGCGGTGGGATATCAATTGGTCAAAATATATTGGCGGATTCTATGGGCTCCAAAGGCAACTGTTTGTTTCCACGATGATCCAGAGCAAGTACAATGATTTGCTTTCCAAGTCTACGAATAAGACTGTAAAATATTGGACTCCAGACATGTTTGCCACATATGTATTGGCCAATGAGATAATATTGAAGCTTGTGATGGAGGACATGGAGCTTCTGAAGCCCGAGGCGGAAAAGTTGATGAAGGATACCGTTGATTATGGGTTTAAGGTTGCCGATGACGAGGAGTTCCAGGACGATTTGGACTTTGAAGAGATGCTATGAACAGTAGAATTAAACAGAGATTGTGGTATTGTGAGGGATTGGGATTTGGCGATGTGGGTATTCTTCGGCGTTCTAGCCATTGTCTGTTACCGTGGGGGTGTGGTAGTTGACGATTATTGATCATCTTCACAATCAAAAAGCCAAAGTCTTCTGCTCATTAACGTTTGGTTCTAGATCGGAAACGTGGAAGAGCGTTCAGGTGGTATTCAACAGCAAGAATCGCAAATCATCTATAGACATAGAACCCGTTTCAGGTATTCATCTGGTAGAAGAATGTCACCATAACAGCGATCAAGTACCGCCAATCAACTTTACAATAACCTCTGAATACCTATAAGTTTGGATGGAAATTAGAATCATTAACGATAGATTAACTACGAAATTAGCAACTGATTACAAGGACTAAGAATGCATTCCTAATTAGTGAAGCTGAAGAATTCATAATTCTAGCATCACACAAGTACTCAGATTGATTCGAGCAAGCAACAAACCAAAAGCGATGTCGCTCAAACCCACCCCACGAAAACAACATCCGTGTCACCAGCCCAAATAGTAGGCCGTTGTTTGAGGCTCCTGTTCCCCATAAACTTGCCAGGGCCCCTCGTGTTCCTTGTTTCTCCAGGCGGCCATAACAGTGAGCTTTTCAGAGCTCAGCACTATCAAACCTGTGGCGTCGCTGGGCCTGGAGAAATAGATCTTTAATGTTTCGAACTGGAAATACATTCAACTTTGCTGATTCTGCGTGCTTATCCGGAATTGTATTCCCAAACTGCGATTGGGCATAGATCCCCAAGTCACTCCCGTCTTCGCTATTCAATTGACACTATTTGGATAAAATTATCATTTTCCTATGTGAAATTAGAAAGAAGAATTGCGAGAGCTTTCAACCTTCTCTGCGGGCCGGGGTTCTTGTGCAATCACATACTGAAAACAGATTGGAATTAGCCAGTTGAAGCCGCACACCCATATGGAACTCACTTCGATTTGCACTCTCACAGAAAGGCGAGCTATTTTTACTTAGTTGGCTCATTTGCTCTCACCAATCGTGTTCAGGGAAACACCATAACCAGATAAAAGTTGGGCCCCATTGTTTGCGATAGTACACCTGTCAATCTTGAGAAGATAAGCATTGTCCTTGCATAAAAGGAAAATTCTATGTATCATTACAATAGAGAGAATATTAGCATCCATGCATAAATATGACGCGCTTTGAAAGGGATATACTATTTAGGACATGGACGGGGAAGGAACTCGTGACGGAGTTAGCCAATAACCAAAAATAGCTAGAGAATACTGTGATAAGATAAGGACAGCAACCCGACTCCGTATATTTATACAAACTGCATGTTCCAGAAGCAGAAAAAATTGCCCTTGGATAGCCTCTGTAGTCGAGAATAGAAAATTCCAGAGCAATTCGTTTTAATCTTGACCTATTTGTTAGGAACGACTTGACGGAGGAATGTCACTTTGACAGGAATGCACATTAGCCTCCTTTCCCCAGCTGTTGGTACCCTTTCTACAAAGTACTGGGCACCTGAATTGAAGTAGAATGGGTGAGTATACACTTTCGCTAGTCTTCATAAACCGACGTCAATCTCTAAGCATTATGGCAAAGTTAGTGTTCGCAGAAGCAGTTGCTGGACGCAAAACCAAGCCATGAAGAATTGGAAGGACTCAGTTACATCAATTTCTGTTACTTTCTTTCTTTGACTCCGAAGGCATACGTTTTCCAAAGTTGACGATGCGATTCTGTCTCTGGTCGTTCGGCAAGTGGCCAAATGGAGATTAGATATTCTGAGAGTTGGTTGCGAAATACGAACCTTCTTTTTATCCATTTAGAATACTTGAAAAACGAATTTGATTATTCAAAAGAACAATTCTGAAACTTAAGCTCGGGCGCCTGAATTAATTGGGAGGCTGTATGATGCGCATTTGGTTGCAACTGAGGATTTAGGTTCATGGCCCCCAGAACTATTGAACGGTTCTCTGCGCGACTTTATATTAGCACCAGTGTAGTATTTTTTCCACGCCAAACCCCACACTTCCAACTAACCTTCCACCAGACATTCTATTGAAATCTATATAGTCTCCATTGGAATTAACTCCTGACTCCCAATACTCGTTTTATCGAATTCCCTCTGCATCTTCGCTCCAAGTTGTCGCTAAACCAAGTGACAGTCTCCAACTTCCAATTCGAGACTGACATTGATTTCATTAGCAAAAAACGCCCTCAAGGCGCCGCCCCTCCGTTTCTTATCGGGCACTATTCGTCGCTACATGTCTGACAACGTATACGTCACCGGACTCGAAGGCTCTGCTATCGCTGGTGTCGACCACTGGCAGAAACCTGTTCCCCATCCAGTGCTAGTCGATGTTACATTCTCCACCGACTTTTCCAAGGCCTCCGACTCTGACAATCTCCAGTATTCATTAAACTATGCAGTTATTTCCGACAAGATCTCGTCTTTTCTTAAGAAAAGCCACCAGCGCAACTTCCAGTCGGTTGGAGGGGTAGGAGAAGCTGTCTATGGACTCTTAGAGGCCGAAAGGGCTGTCAGCAGCTCAATTCTGGTCAAAGTGATGGCTCCCAAGCTCGATATCAGGGCCCCTGTTTCCTACATCTATAGTGGTGGTCAGTCTGGAAGATACCAAATCGAGGGTTTGAGGGCTCTCACACTTATTGGAGTTTTCACATTCGAAAGGCTCAACAAACAATTTGTTCTGCTTGATCTCGATTTGGGTGTACCTTCCACGCATTTGAATGTTCCTCAAGTGTCTGAATCGGTGCACGAATACCTTGAGCAGGCCAATTTCAAGACCGTGGAGGCGTTGGTGAAGAGAACTTCCCAATGGATTCTCCAGAACTTTGAACCGGTGGAATCCGTGAGTGTTCGAGTGACAAAACCTAATGCAATCGTCTACACTCAAGGTGTGGGAGTTTCTTGCCATTGCACCAGAGCCGAGTTTGCTGGAGAAGAACCAATCACGATTTTTGGAGAATTGGCCAAGTCAGAATCCTTTGATTTGCCGGTGGAGTCAAAAACAGATTTCTCAGGCACCCACACAGCATACATTGCATTCGGATCGAATGAAGGAAACCAGATAACCCACATCAACCTGGCTCTCTATCATTTGAACGAGAATGCCAAGATTAACGTGGAGTCTACGTCGTCACTTTATGTCTCTAAACCAATGTACCATACTAACCAGCCAGACTTCTACAATGGTGTGTTCAAGGTTTCTGTGCTGGACATGTCTCCACATGAGTTGCTCCTGGTGCTTAAGGATATCGAGTACGGGAAACTTGCAAGGGTGAAGGATTTTGACAACGGACCAAGATCAATCGATTTGGATATCATTCTCTTCGATGGTGTGACCGTCAATACCCCAGATTTGGTTGTTCCTCACAAATCGATGTTGGATCGAACCTTTGTGCTCCAACCGCTTTGCGACCTCTTGAACCCCGACTTTCTCCACCCGGTCACTGCTGAGCCTATCCATAACCACTTGAAGAAGTTGCTCAATACTCCAACTGATCCCACGGTGCAAGAATCGTCTGAGCTTGACGTTGTCGTTCCGGGAACGGAAGGAAGATATCTCAGATTTAATGTCAACGGTGAACTCCCAACTTCCATAATGGGAATCTTCAATGCTACACCTGATCTGTTCAGTGATGGAGGTGACAAGTTCCTGTTGGACGAAACGCAAATCGTCGAGGCGGCATTAAAAATGAAGTATGAGGGGGCCACCGTGATTGACGTTGGGGGCGTGTCCACCCGTCCTGGAAGTGTGGAGCCACCTGTTGATGAGGAGCTCCGCAGAGTGCTTGGAGTCGTTAGGGCCATTCGTAAAGAGAAATCGTTGGATGACATCTTGGTCTCCGTTGACACATACAGAGCTGAGGTAGCTGACCAGGCAGTCGCTGCTGGAGCCGATATCATCAACGATATTTCCATGGGAACGTTTGACGAGAACCTTTTCGACGTGATTGCTAAGCATGGCTGTGGATATATCATGAGCCACACGAGAGGAACTCCAAGCACCATGTCCAAACTTACAGAGTATGGGATGGCACCATCGAAGCTCATCGAGTATTCTATCGATCCTCGCTCTGGTCTTCTTCCCCCATTGACTGAGGCAAATGTGATTCACGGTATCAGCAGGGAGTTAGCAGTGCAGGTTCAGGCTGCCATGAACAAGGAAGTCCGGAAATGGCAAATAATAATTGATCCCGGAATTGGATTCGCCAAGAACCTCTCTCAGAACCTTGAAATTCTCCGCCATGCCAAGCGATTCAAGCAGTATGCTCAAATCGACTTGGACAAGAATCTGTATTTGAGTTTTCATGGAATGGGTATGTTGGTTGGGGCTAGTCGCAAGAAGTTCTTGGGAACGCTAACAGGACAGGCCATTCCGGACCAACGAGTGATTGCTACTGTTGCCACGGTTGTTGCAAGTATTGAGCAGTCGGTGGACATGGTAAGGGTTCACGATGTTTTCGAGGCGAAGCAGGCAGTTCAGACCGGTGATGCCATATACCGAGGAATATTCTAGACCATGAGGGAGATGAATATATTCTAGTTGTGTGAATGAGAGTTGAATTAATAGTTCAAAGAACAATACAGATAGAAGGGAGAAGATATTGAAGTAGATGACGGGTTGAGTAGAAGAGCAGAAATGATAGAGATGAGAGATTGAATTGAAAAGAGAATTGAATGATATCGAACAAAACCTAAACGAAAAAGGGCACAAAGAAAACATGTGGCAGAATAGTAATCGATGGAAAACTTCTAACACTACTTGGAAGTTGAATACTGTTGTTTCGTAACATGCTGATCATCAGAGTTGGAATTTAAGAAGATGACCAGATGGTAAGATAGAAAGAATGGATTTGTGTAGGTGATTATTTGACTATTGCTTTGGGACTATTATCTATGAACTGGAGTAGGACGAAATGAGATAATTGATAATGTGAGGTGATGTAGAAGTGACTAGAAGCGGCCCAAAGGCGACCCAATCAGCTGGAAGGAGATTATCATGTAAAACGATTATAATTCATCCTAACACATGCGAAGCTGTGGAGTCAAGCAGATTCACATGTAGTTGGTCAAATCCCGTATCCCAGTTTCGCGATCTATACATCTACCCCATCACATCCCAGATCATGTAATTGCAAATTCCGATATGTCAAAAATTTAATACATATCCAATAGGCAATTCTCCAGAATCCAAATTTCCCCAATCATATTCCTCATGGTCTCCCGATCTTCCATTTCCAGATCTCGAAGTACGCTATTCCTCATCCCAACCCATTTCTTTCTCCTAGCAGGTATTTCGCACCCAATCGCCACAAACCTAAGTAATACAACACAACACCACACCAATAGAGCAGCCCACAAATGAACTTTGCCCAAAACTTCTGTCATCACACCCCAAATTCCTTTTCCATAATTCTTCCCCTCCATCGCCCTCGCTCCTTGACCCGATTCCATCGTCCCCGTCCTCCTGCCCCCAGTTTTGTGTCACGTTTCGCAACCAAAAAAAAATCCGTGGAAAAATTTTCTTTACCTCTTCTTTAGAACCTACTACCAAAATGTTCCCAAGATCCTGTTACAAGTGCGGTGAAACCGGCCACATCGCCGACAACTGCGAGCAGACCGACAGATTGTGCTACAACTGTCGCCAGTCCGGCCACGAGTCTTCTGCTTGTCCTGAGCCAAAGTCTACCGCCTCCAAGCAGTGCTACTTGTGTGGAGACATTGGCCACGTCCAGAGCGACTGTCCAAACAGCGCCCAGGGCTCCAAGTGCTACAACTGCTCCGAGTTCGGCCACATCTCAAGAGAGTGTCCAAAGAACGAGGGCGGAGCATCCGCTGGCACTCCACCAAGAAAAGGCAGCAAGTTCGGTGGCGCCAAGGGTACCATGTGCTACAAGTGCGGCGGACCAAACCACTTCGCCAAGGACTGTCAGGCTGGCGCTGTCAAGTGCTACTCTTGCGGTAAGAGTGGCCACATCTCCAAGGAGTGTACTCTTGCCACCGACAAGGTGACCAAGGCTTGTTACAACTGTGGCAAGACTGGTCACATCTCCAGAGACTGTGTTCCTGTCAACTAGCTGAGTTGACGATTGTTTGAGTGATGGGAGGATGGGGAAAAGATGTGCAAGATCTCCACAAAAAAATCTGTAACATACGCGTAATGACCACGACTCCTTCGTCTAATATATCGACTTTTCAACGGCCCGTGTAGTGATTCACTTGATGTGGACTGTTTTCAAAGACGTAGATCGGTTCCATTCTTGCGTTTCCATGGTGCGTATAGTAGCTTTCTGTTGGCAACTTTGACTGAAATAGAACGATTCTCTAGTCTCCTATGTTAGTTTCAGTAAGAGCAAAGTATCAGGTAGAGATGCTTTGGAGGCATGAAATCATATTCAGATGATCATGATGAGAATTATCGTAGCCCAGCTGGAGTTATTGTCGAAAGTCAAATCTATCTCCCCATTATCATCAATTTATACTGATGCCCATACCAATCCACTGAAGATGGTACAACAGAGACTTGTTCAACTAAAAATAAGAGAATGATTTGACATTAGAACTTCGAATGAATAAAAAGAAAGAATAAGAGAAATCGAACAACTGCTTATATTTGAAACACCTTTGAGGTCATAACCACTAGAGTGGATTGGTGCGAAAAAAAGAATGCGATTTCTGTGGATCGAACACAGGACCTCCAGATCTTCAGTCTGACGCTCTCCCAACTGAGCTAAAACCGCTGCTTTATTTCTTTTTGGACAAAAGTAAATATGTTGCTTGTTATGATTTTCATGCTTATTTTGGGGATAAATAAGGTTATAAACTAGTCTAGATGTCATTAAATTCCTCAACTCTGCTTCAGGTTCGAAATAGTAGGTCAGAAACGGCAAAAAGGGGGGGTTCTGTCATACTTACTCACTTGTCCAGCCAACATCAATGAAAAAAAGATCCAAATGAGAATCAACATCTTCACAAATAAATCTACAAAATCAGTCCATATTTGTACCCCATTGTAACTTCCAATAAGGAAAAGAAAGCTTTTTCAAATTCTTCCACTTTATCATTTTTCCTGGATTTTTTCGGAATCTTTTTCACTTTCTTCTGTAGGGGTTTTTATTTTTCCTTTCCCCTGGTTGTAGTTATGTGCTGTAATTAGTAATTAGTTATTAGTTATAATATATAATCTTGATTCGTGAAAAAAAAAAAAAGAAAAAGGAAAAGAGAGGACAACAGCCAAAAAGACAAGGCGAAAAATAATGACTCCGGCGTGATTCGAACACGCGCATCTTACGATAACAGAACTTGAGTCTGCCGCCTTAGACCGCTCGGCCACAGAGCCAATTGCTAGATGTTGAGACCATGGATTTAATATGAGTCGCAATCACCAATTGATAGACACTATTACGTGAACGACACTGTAGTTTTATTCCTCAAATTAACAGCTAAACACAATTAGGAACCATACTGTGCGCTAAGCTATTTTGTTTCAAATTTACGCGCTTTTTATGCATTTTCGTTTCCATCTCTGATTCGTAAAAATAACAAAATCCATCTCTTCACGAGGGTGCTCCTTCTATCTTTTTTTTTAATTATAATAACCTGAAAGAATTGAAAAAGTGAGAATGCTTAAAGGCTAATCAAAATTTCTACTAAATTATTTATTCTTCGAATCAAGACTATGAGAAATACTTAATAAGAATACTTAGAATATATCCTGATGTGTGTTCTTGGTCATTAGTGTTCACTGGTTCGCTTTTTCGAGTCGCCTCGTCAGCTACTGGAGAGTCCCGACTACCTTTTAGTCAGTTTTTTTTTACGAAACATGATTGCATATTATAGGGAATTGTATTATGAGCAATAAGTAACTGCCAATCAATTGCTAGCTACTATCAATACTTCAACCTAAAAGTACACTTTATCTCACTCGTTTCACTCAAGGCGGGTATACCCTTTTTTTATGAGACCATGCGGATCCCAGCGAGTTTGTCGAGCATAATTATAAGTTTGAGCAATTGCCCATTTGCAAAGCAGTTGGATGGCTTGTTGGGAGTACTTCCTTTGGTTTCCACTGTATTCTTTGGTGGTTGAAATTTGCTTCAAATGCTTGACAGCAGTATGATCTGATACATTTATACGGAATCTTGATTATCGAGCTTTCTTTCTACAAAGTTGTACGCATCAGTTCTTTTTTTTACGAATCCAGATTATACATTATAACTATTAACTAATTACTAATTACAACATACAACTACAACCAGGGGAAAGGAAAAACAAAAACCCCTGCTGAAGAAATATTCCGCTTTTCATATTGATTACAAGCAAGGAAGTACAGAAAAGAAAATTCCTCATGAAGCATTAGAATAATAATACGAAAAATTCCAGAGAAATCAGAATGGTTGAAGAATTTAAGAATGGAAATATTGAATAGCTAGCGAGCTTTTTTTTTAACGAATCAAGATTATATATGTAGCAAGCTAACTATATAACTAAAGCAGGAGGAAATTATCCAAAAAACCCCCAAGTGAAGAAAGTCACAAATGAAGTTCCGTGAAAAAATTTGGAAAGTAATGGAAGTAAAATTGAAAAATGTCCGCCACCGCCAATCAATAGCTAGTGGCTATCGGTATTGCAGCATATAATAAAGTATCCAACGCTTCAACTCACGCTCATCTAACTCGGGGAGGCTATCCAGAGGATAGGCATCCCAGCGGTTCGTCGAGCGTAGTTGAGACGCTGGACAATAAAGAGATACTTATCAAGCTGACGGTAATTGAACGAATCGGAAGGAGTTGAGCTGTAGCGACCAACCACCACCTTGACACAACGGAGAACCTCTGGCATGTGGAGATGCTTCCAGATGAACCCAGAAACAGGACACTTGAGGTAAGGGTGTTCAACCCCAGGGCCAGGTGGAGCATTGGCAGCAAAGAGGGATGAATCCACGCACAAGACAATAAGCCTGAATATGGCGTAATGTCTTCATTTTTTCATTATAATTAATAAAATATTCATAATTTCTTATTTGAAGATAATGGAATATCAGCATAAGCTGCTGAAATTCCAAAAGGTACCTTATATATCCACGGGATCAAAGAATCTACATCTAAAGGCTCTGTGGCCGAGCGGTCTAAGGCGGCAGACTCAAGTTCTGTTATCGTAAGATGCGCGTGTTCGAATCACGCCGGAGTCATTATTTTTACATTTGCACCCAATTCTATTTTTTTGTATTATTGTTTTTTAAGACATCATCAACCATTTCTTTCATAATATGATCACCATCTGCTCACTATTACCGCAGGGCTCAAATATGACACTCAACCACCACCTACACAGAAGTGTAGCCACCATCAACACGGATATCAGTTCCAGTAGTGAAGGTAGCCAAGTCCGAAGCCAAGTACAAATATGCACCCACCAACTCCTCCGGCAAAGCTTCTCTACCGAATGGAGTCAAACCCCACCACTTGGCTCTCTGAGCAGTTGGAACAAAACTCGACAACGGAGTATCAGTGTAACCAGGCGAAACGGTGTTTACCCGGGCGAATCCGGCGAATTCAACCGCCAACGATTTTCCCATGTGAACCACAGCAGCTTTAGAGGCATTGTAGCAGGTCTGATAGTTTGGCACATTGACAATATGGCCACTCATAGAAGCAGTCATGATAAGAGAGCCCTTTCCTCTCTCCTTGAAGTGCTGACCAACCACTTTAGCACAATTGAAGGTGCCGTGGACGTTGACGTCGAAAACTCTCTTCCAGTTGTCAACAGTAGAATCAGCATTCAAAATAGAACCGGTGGTCCAGACAACTCCCGCATTGGCGATAAAGGTGTCTATGCGGCCAAAGTCGGACAAAATCAGCTGCACCACATCCTGAACCATTTCGTAGTTGGTGATGTCTACTCTGTACGACTGGACCTTGACTCCATAAGTCAGGGACAATCGAGTGTCGATTTCTGGGTCGTACTTGAAGTCCATGATGGCGACATTTGATCCAGCCTGGGCAAATCCTTCAGCAATTGCTCCTCCAATAGCTCCAGCGGCACCAGTAATGACAGTGACCTTACCGTTCATCTGGAATCTGTCCATGACTGTACCTTCCAATTGAGGAGGAGCCATGGGCACATTCTCGATGTCCTGATCAGGCTTGATGATGGTCTTGTAGTCAGAGAGGGTCATGGTAGTTGAGGAAGAAAATGTGGTGAGAAAGCAGAAAGATTTGGGGCCAGGGCGGGTTTATATAGCGTTGTAATTGGTCATCTAGATTAGAAACTGGGGTGCCGAAAAATAATCCGGAGATGAGGCTATCTGTCGTCTGCCCCGCGAGATCGATGAGTTGTGCCGATAAACGATGCGAGGGGATTCACGCGAGACTTTTGAGTATGACACGCCCGATTTCGATTTCGATTTTCCAGTGACTTGAGTCTGACACGACGGTTTTCGGACTTTACTAATCCCTGCATGATGCCCCGCGTTCCTTTCTAGAAGACTTATCCAATTTTCCTGGCTATACGATCCTCCCGCTCCACTGTGTCACCATGATGACGTTTCGGCCCACTCGGCACCGTTTTACACACTCCACAGCAAGAATTTAGCATCAACATGACAAAACAAACCTCTACCTCCCTCCAATACCCTCTCTGGACCCAACACACGTCCAGGGAAACTACTGGCATGGACATTCCCAAATAGATTTCTCCTGCATGACCCCACTCTCCCTATTCACGGGGGCCGCACTCTCTCCGCCCAAAAACACCACCCAAGCACCCGCAGTTGCCACTTTCGGAACGAGATTTTGACGACAAAACATGAAATCGCATTATCGGCTCCCAATTGCCGCCACCTATCCACCATTCTCCAAATGGCTTCGCTCTGCACCAGATTAGTAGCCCCCATGGCCGGCACGCATCCGCAGTGCATGTGTAGGGCCAAGCTCCCCACCTTAGGACCAGTGTTCGCCGCATTAATATGCACAGCAACCATGCCCGTGCAGGCATATCGCAGTGGCATATCTACCACCGAATGGCCGCCGATTCGCATCACCCACATTGTTTTCCAACTACCATGCTGGAAGACCTTTTGAGCTCGCTCACCGCCGAAGAAAGGCGTTTGTACGAAAATAAAAACCGTATCAAGTACCACCAGAGATGGGGCTCCTACCTCTCGGAGAGACAATGGGCCACTGTCAGAGAGGACTACTCGGCGTCCGGATCTGCGTGGGACGATTTCTCATTCGACCACTCCAAGTCGAGAACCTACCGTTGGGGAGAAGATGGATTGGCCGGATGCTGTGACACCCATCAGTTGGTGTGTTTGTCAATGGCGCTTTGGAATGGAAAGGACGATATCTTGAAAGAGAAGCTTTTTGGTGTGACCAACTCCCAGGGTAACCATGGTGAGGACGTCAAGGAATTGTACTACTACTTGGACAACACCCCTACCCACTCGTACATGAAGTACTTGTACAAGTACCCCCAGGGGAAGTTTCCTTACGAGCAGTTGGTTACCGAAAGTGGAAAGCGGTCCCGATTGGAGCAGGAGTATGAAATCACCGACACGGGAATCTTTGACGAGGGCCGCTACTTCGATGTTGTCCAAGAGGTGGCTAAGTCCGACGACGACCCCGAAGAGATGTTGTTTCGTATCACCGCCTACAATCGTGGCCCCGAAGCTGCTCCTTTGCACATCTTGCCCCAGGTTGTGTTGAGAAACACCTGGTCGTGGGGTACGGAGGAATCGGACAAGGGAAGACCAAACATGAAGGCCAGCAGCGACTTCTCCATTGAGATCGACCACCCCAAGTTTGGCATTCGTCACCTTGTTTTCGCTCCTGCTCCAGGTGCCACCGAGACTTCTCCAGATGTGGAACCCCAGTTGATGTTCACGGAGAACGAAACTAACAACAAGCGTTTATATGGCCAGAAGAACATTACCAAGCACGTGAAGGATGGGTTCCACGACTATGTGGTCGACAAGAAGACTGAGGCTATCAACCCAGACAAGGAGGGTACAAAAGCTGCAGCCATGTTCTCTTTCGACGAGGAAGGAGGTGTTCCACCCGGCGATTACGTGACCATTCGTTACAAGTTATCCAAGAAAGGTGGAGAAATTGACGAGTTTGAGTTTGATAACGTGTTCGGAAGACGTCAGGACGAAGCGGATGCCTTTTACTGGAAGGTCACCCCCTTGCCTCTTTCTGACGATTTGAGACAAGTTCAGAGACAAGCTTTCGCTGGATTGTTGTGGACTAAGCAGTTTTACCACTTTGTTCATTCTTACTGGCTGAGTGGAGATCCAAACACTCCTCCTCCACCGGAGAACAGAGCCAATGGAAGAAACAAAGACTGGAAGCACTTGTACATTGATGACATCTTGTCGTTGCCCGACAAATGGGAATATCCCTTCTTTGCTGCCTGGGATACCGCCTTCCACTGTATTCCGTTTGCGATGATCGACCCAGAGTTCGCAAAGAAGCAGTTGATGCTTTTGACCAGAGAGTGGTACATGCACCCCAATGGACAGTTGCCTGCTTATGAGTGGAACTTCAGTGACGTGAACCCACCTGTTCATGCTTGGTCATGTTACAGAGTGTTCAAAATTGAGAGAAAGATGTACGGTATTGAGGATTTGGACTTCTTGGAGTCCGCCTTCCAGAAATTGTTGCTCAACTTCACCTGGTGGGTCAACAGAAAGGATTCCGAGGGTAACAATTTGTTCGAGGGTGGTTTCTTGGGTTTGGATAACATTGGTGTTTTCAATAGATCTGAACCTTTGCCGACCGGAGGTACTTTACAACAGTCCGACTCTACGGGATGGATGGCATTCTACTGCTTGCAAATGTTGAATATTGCCTTGGAGTTGGCTAAGACTAGACCTGTTTACGAAAACATCGCCTCGAAGTTCTTTGAGCATTTCATGTTGATTGCTGATGCCATGTCTTATCGTGGAGCCAAGAAGGGAGAGCTGGAGCCAACTGAACAGTCTTTGTGGGATGAGAAGGATAAGTTCTATTACGATGCTATCCTCTTCGGTGATCGCAGTCAATCGTTGCCAATTAGATCCTTGGTGGGGTTGATTCCATTGTATGCCTCGTTGACCTTAGAACCAGAATTGTTGAAGAACTTCCCCTCGTTCAAGAAGAGATTGGACTGGTTCATTGAGAATAGAAAATCAGTTGCCGAGAGAAACATGGCCTCGATGTCTAATCGTGGTGTGGGCGAGAGATTGTTATTGTCTTTGGTCAACAAGGATCGTTTGGTTGCCATCTTGGAGAGAATGTTGGACGAAAAAGAGTTTTTGTCCGAGTACGGTATTCGTTCGTTGTCTAAGTACCACGAAGAGCATCCATTTGAGTTGGACGTTCACGGCCAGAAATACGAGGTCAAGTACCTTCCAGGAGAATCTGACTCTGGTATGTTCGGAGGTAATTCCAATTGGAGAGGACCTATTTGGTTCCCTGTCAATTTCCTCTTGGTGGAATCCTTGCAGAGATTCTACTTGTACTACGGTCCTGACTTGAAGGTTGAGTGTCCAAAGGGATCTGGTGAGTACTTGAACTTGGCCCAGTGTGCCCAGGAAATCCAACACAGATTGATCCACTTGTTCATTCCCGATGATAAGGGAAACAGAGCTTGCAACGGAGACAATGAGTTGCTTAACCACGACCCACACTTCAAGGACTACGTTCCATTCTACGAGTACTTTGACGGAGACACCGGTAGAGGATTGGGAGCTTCTCACCAGTGTGGCTGGACTGCAGTTGTTGCAAAGTGGATCCACGACAATGGTGTCTCTTGTAGAGCCCCAAAGACTCCAAAGACTCCAAAGACTCCAAAGAGCCCTGCTTCGTTTGCAGATAGACGTACCTCTATTCATTCGTTTGATACAGGAGACACTCCTACCAAGGACGAGGATGAGGATGAGATGTTGAGACAATTCGCTCCTAAATCTGGACCATTCTCTGGACGTCTTATGCGTAGACGCAGTGGTAAATCTTTGTTGAACTTGACCTTGCACTCTTTGGATCTTGGAGAAGATGAGAACTTGGACAGCGACGTGCCTTCTTTGAACCCTGCTGACAAAAACGCGACGTCTGATTTTGGTTCAGACTTGTCTCCAGCGGTTTCAAGAGGCTCGATGGACTCTAGAACGTTTGACGATAACTTGGTTGGCCAGATCAGAGCTGCTTTCCACAAGTACAAGTCAAGAACCGATGAAGATGAGGGAGACGAGTTTGAAACTAGACACTAGATGGGGCTGCAAAACCGTATATTAGCTATATGACATAGTTTTAAAAGAAAGGTTTAGGGAACTCTAGGAAGACCTACTTAATGAGAGGAATATTTTCGAGAGTCCATTCGCAGCCAAATGAAAGATTGGGGATGCACTGGGAAGAGTAGTATGAGAATTCATTAACGAAGAATGTCAAGTAGAATTTTGGTTAGCAATTCCAAATTTTCCTTTACCATAAGTCAGAATGAGAACCCTCACCTTTGAGACGTCTCCTCGTCTGGCAATGCTGCACTCCTGTTCTGTCGTGCATGTGCTAGCATTGACCATACCACTACCCCAGTAAAAACCACAATCGAGACCTAGAATCTCCGTTTCCGTTGCCCATTGTATATATATACCCTTTTTCTCTCATGATCTCCCTATATTTTTCTCACAGGGTTGTTTTCTCCCCAAAATACCTTGCCTCCAAAACTGTGTCACGTGTACACCTCAACATCATCATTGCCTCCTCCTATTCTACGGTCACCACATCATGTCAGAACTTTTCTCCACGTATGAGTCAGACTTCCAGTTGGCTATCCAAGATGCCAAGGCCAAGTTTGCAACTGCTCGCTCTGCTTCGGGACCACAGCGTAGGAATGCATTGCAGGCAATTGAACATGCCACAGACGAGGCACTTGAAGTGTTGGACCAGATGAATATCGAGGTCCAAAGTCTCCCAGCCAACCAGAGACTGGCCTACAACAGTCGGATTCGCCAGTATAAAGCCGAGGTCGACGATAGCAAGAATAGATTGAAACAGTTGATGGACGAAGAGGACAGGTCAGATCTTTTCGGCAAAAGATATACTGACAACGACGAAGACACCGGCGCCAACTCTCAGCGTAAGCAGCTCTTGAGCAATAACGCCTCCTTGGAGCGGTCTTCCGATAGGCTCAGAGATTCGCAGCGGATTGGGTTGGAAACTGAGAGTATCGGAGGCAATATCTTGAACGACTTGAGAGCACAGAGAGAGCAGATCTCGAATGCGAGAAACACTTTGCTGACTGCCGACACCTACGTGGATAAGTCGGTGCAGACCCTCAAGCTGATGACCCGACGCATCACTGCCAACAAGTTTATCAGCTATTCTATAATTGCTATGTTGATCTTGCTAATATTCTTGGTTCTTGCAAGCAAGTTCTGGTAAGAGCCCAGTTGAGAGTGAGTAATAGTGGTTGAGTGGAACTGATTTTGGGTTGGAATCTGCAGTTGCTGTTCTATTTGTCACCGGGTGAATGAGTAGGATTATTGCTGCCACATGTAGTGAGGGTACTGATTCAATTTGAGATTTGAGTTGTGGCATCTGAACTGTATGTATCATGTTACTATGCAATAGAATATCTGTTATGCGATGTTGGACATTCTCTTCTTTTCTCGTCGTTTCAGTTCAAGTGAACGTGTGCATATTTCGGCCCGGGAATCGGCAGAAATTCTCCGAGAATTCGGACCTTAATTGGAATGACTGAAGGGCAAGTCAAAAAATAACTCTAGAGAACCTATGACTATCACTCGAATGTGCTCTCAGTGTTTTATGAAATTCACCGTCTCGTACTTTTATCTCCGACTTTGAGTCATCTATCTGAGTCGCGAACTTGTAGATTCAAGACACCGAGACAAGCCAGCGTGATCCCCACACTGATTATTATTATCGGTTAAATATTTCAATCCATGGAGGATAAATCAAGTCCTCTGAATTCCAATCCACATTCTTCCATACATCATCCCATTCCTCTCAATGTTGCATCCCAGTCTTCTCCATCCGCAGATCCTGCTTACTATTTCTCGAAATCTCATAAGTGGATGAAAAAAACGACACAACGTTATCTTCTCCACTGATCATGTTGTCCAAGATCTTGGCTAGACAACCTCGATTCCCGCACAGTCAAGGGCAATATCGTTCGTCCCAGTTGATTCGCCCGCAGGTTCGTGCCCAATTTTCAGTTGCCCAACTGCCTCACTTCTTTGCCAACAGACAATTCCTGGTTTCGGCTTCGGCTTTTCATGGCCATATCCATAAGCCTAAGCCTGGAGAAGAGTTGGAAATCACCTTCATTACTAAGGATGGAACCCAGCATTCGTTCGAGGTTGCTGAAGGCGACAATCTTTTGGACATTGCTCAGGCCTACAATCTTGACATGGAAGGTGCATGTGGAGGGCTGTGTGCTTGTTCCACATGCCATATCATAGTGGATCCAGACTTTTACGACGAGATCCCGGAGCCTGATGACGACGAGAACGATATGTTAGACTTAGCTTTCGGATTGACTGAGACTTCCAGATTGGGGTGCCAGGTGAAGATGACCAAGGAGCTCGATGGCATCCGGGTGGCTTTGCCTGCCATGACGAGAAACTTGCAGTCGAAGGACTTTAATTAGGCCTACTTGTACATATGGAGTGGTGGTCCGATCGGATTGACCTAATATAGGAGTTTGAAGTTACTGTTATCGACATACATTTTATATTACAGAGAGTCGGACTGAAATAGAACGGTCCTAATGGAGGATTCTGAATTCAACGTTCATTCCAAATCGTTAGTAGTGCCAGCTGGCCTTGGTACATGAAAATAGTGCATGGTAGAGAAACCTAAGTAGTGGTATTGCTACAACCAACGACTGATTCTAGCGTGGGGAAGGCGTAAGACATAGATGTGGTTAATGGGCATCAGGAATCTTCATTTCTCTATAGGGGATGCAAAATTCGATTTTTAAGACGAGTTTTTTGTTTAGTATTGTTTGCTGACTTTCTCCATGTTATTTGTTTACGAAGTATTTCAGTCAGGATGCTGTGAAGAATGAGAAAAATCCAAAACAAGAAAACCAAGCCTCGAAATATTTCTCACCGGTAACATTACCCCCCCTCCATGCTCCTATTATATTCTGCCTTCCAGTAACGAATAATTCTGAATAGAAATGCATAAATTTGATAGCACTACGCTGTCTACTAGTCTCATCTTGAAATCCATTTAATACCAACCCTTTGCACTCAATTGTTCCAATAAACTAACCTTCTTCCTGCTCATTCACGTTGTTGGTAACTGGATGAGTCTCCTGAGCACGCAGCGGAACCAAAATCAGCTGCTCAACCTGCTTTACTTTGTAAAAGTCGACCGTGGACTTGATGGCGATGAAGATGCCAAATGCTATTAATCCGTAGGCAAAGTAGGGAGTTTTGGTGGCTGCAAGAAGCGTACCGGTATCTTCGTTCAGATGCAACCCCAGCTGGTAACCATCGAAGTGTTGACCCTTTATCGAAGTCAGCGCCGAGATATCAATCAGATTAGGGTCATCAGGCTCAAACTTTAGGGGGAGGCGGTCTGAATGTCCCAAGTTGGCAGGTATTATGCTGTATCCATACATAACAAGGGTAATTCCGAGACCACCGCGTGTTCCCTGTTTAGCTGCGTGAGAGGTATGCAACAAGTAACACAAAATGAATCCTATTAGTTGGAAAGCTACCGTCACAAGAACATTCCACACAAAGTTGGCCAAATTTCCGACGGGAAGGCCCTGTACGAACACCTCATCCTCGTACATCGGACTTATCATGGTGGTTTCCCAGTATTCGGGTGTAGCGTCCGCAGCCGCCTCCTCGTAAGTTGGTGGATGCTGTTCCTGGGTGACTCTATTCAGTTCGGTATCGGGTTTGGCCATGAGGTTGCGGAACACGCCATCGGTGCCCTGGCCCACAAAACGGCCCGGAGTATTTGCTTGCATTCTCCCCGTGGAAATACCATTACTGAGACGTTCGTAAGTTTGTCTGAAGGGAAAAAGGTAGTGGACAACCTTAAGCGCACGCTGTCGAGCCGACAACCCCACAGCCTGCAGTTGTCTTTCCAAGTCTGCTGATGGCGTGGCTCCTATATGAGAGTCTGCCTGACTTCTGCTCATCGAAGCACCATCGTTGGTGGACGCCAAGTTGGAAGAACTACCTTCCAAATATGACTGAGGCTCCTCGGCGTCCTCGGCGTCCTCGTACGCCACTGAATTCGTATCTGAATCTCCAGAGGCGAAGTCAGCGATTTCCCACACTGTGTCTGAAGCCTTAGGAAGAAACGCTTCCATGTCATGGGCATCGTCCATTTCTAACTCAGGGGGAAGTTCCAGCTCGTTTTCTAGCTTGGAGTACCTACCAGAGTTGCGTGGAGACGACATGAATAGATGGTTATTGTACAAGGTGTATGGTCTTATGGGAGTAGGCTGTGCAGGAGAAACCAAGAAAGGTACGATAGATTTGGGAGATAAGTGTGTAGCTATTAATTATGGTATGGGACATAATTAGGTATGCAATTATGGTGAAAGGAAAGAATATGGAGCATTTTAGTTAGATGTGAACGTGTTTTGCTTGATGAGTCCAGAGAATCGATTGTTGGAAAATTATTCTTATTGTAGGCTGTCAGCGTAGTACGAGTGAGATTCCGAGGGTAAGCACCGCAACAAAAGCGAGACAAATAGTGCGCCGTCCGTATCCAGCTTGGGGAATTGGAAATTGTCTAAATTCATTTTCGGTTTCTTGTTTTGTTGCTTGAAACAGTTTTCAACATATTAACTTGACCCTTCAGATTCTTATCGAGTTCATAGACCTTCGCCAGTAGAATCCGTTTCTAACTTCAAAAATTCCACAGTTCTTGTTACACTAGAAGTTGAGGCCAGAGATTCATATTACCATCTCTCATTATGAAGAAATAGTGGACAGAGAATGCAAACAGAGAAAAGAATTCCAATGAAGGGATTCTTATGGATTTCTGATAGTATAAGTTGTATGTAATAGAGTTCAATGATCTGAGTAGTAGTCTCTATGGCAGTTATCATTTCAAAGATATTGAGCTAAGGAATCTTTAGTAGACGGAGGAAAAATCAACGTTACGGACTAAGGGTAGTGTAAGCCGAAGACGGATAGATGGAGGTGTCCGACAACATCCCACAGTGGCCGACGGGAGAAAACTGGTATACAGCCGGAATCGTGTAACCTTTTGGCTTTCATAGAATCCGTGAGGTCGTATAGAAACAAGTGAATGGAACATTAATGAATTAGGAGTATATTACACAAAAACAGGTTAAAATTCTCTTCATGCCACCGATTGCACTTTATAGAAACCTGCCTACCAAACTTAATTTCCTGAACAGGGTGATTACCAATGCTGACATGGTAGCGTAAAGTTCCAGGAAATTACTTTTGAAACTGCTCTTCCACATCGATCTGCTGTAGAGAGTTAGATACATTCTGGGTTCATATTCAGACAGCACACTAAGGACTGCTATTGAGTTGCTGGACCACAGATCAGAGTGAAAGCTGCAACTGGCATTTCTAAACTTCAAAATTCTCTCACCATGTGGAAAGAAAGGTCAGGGCCAGGGCCTCGCACATGAATCTTTCGCATTTCGCAACCAAGCCTACTGAGTCAATTTACGAAGTCATTGTTCTGGACAAAAGGATTATCCTAGTCTAAAAGCTACCAACTCCATTTCACCACCAATTATCCGTCATAGCGATGTGTCTATTTAGAACTAACATGATTCCAAGCAAGATTATTTCCCCAGTCACCTCTCACTGTCTTCTCTCATTCCTCTGGCTCTGTCACTTCTACGCACAACCAAAACACTACGATCCCAAACACCTCTGACTCCACTTTATTCCTCTTGCACATCTGACACAAACTCGAAACAGCTCTCGACTATGTCGTCCACAGATAGTCACCATTACTCGCCCAGCAAGCGTCGGCGAGTGCTCAGCGACATTGTCAACACTAGGGGTGGAACTTTGGGCTTTGATATGGTGAATATTGATCATTCCAGCTCAGAAATCAAGCAAACAGCAATGTCAAATATTCCCATGCCTTCCAGAGAGAATAACCAAAGCATAAACCAGGTCCTCAATAAGGAAAACTCGAGGATCCCGACTAAGGTCGACAACTACATCGCCATGAACACCAGTTTGACAGAGAAAAGCAAAATCAGATTGCCCAAGTTTGAGGTCTCGTATGAGCGTGACCGCTTGCAAGAAAATGCCCGAGCTGAGCGTGAAATAGATTCTCTCCGCGAGATATTGAATGGCATAGATAAAGAATTGCTTCGGGCAGCCAATGATCTCCATGGGTTGCTAGACTTGAACGAGGAATTCCAGAGCAAGGCTCGACAGCTTCTGCGGCAGCGAGCAGATCTCCGCGAGCAGAATTGTAAAGCTCAGAAAGAGTTTGATGTGACTGAGGCTAAAGTTAATTCAAGAGTGGCACACGAGGAGTCGATGATGCACTTAGAGTTGAAAGAGCTCGAACTAAAACTCAGAGATGACTATAACGAGGCTAAGTTCCAGTTGGAGCAGCAGGTAAAGGAAAGCCAGTTTGTGGATTCCGAGTTAACCAAAAAGGCTGACGCTCTTGAAAAAGAAAAGGAGAAGATGGAGAAGCAGCTCCAGGATATGATTCTTAAGAAAAAACAAACGATAGCGGGAGAACTGGCGGCCATGGAGGCAAATTTAGAGGCGACCCTCCTGGAGAAACGGCAACAAGTCGAGATGGTTTCGGCAGGATACCACGAGAAGCAAGAACAATTCGAGAAGGTGATAAAGGAGTATGAGGAGATTTCAAAACATGTTCTTGGCCGCAAGAATATGGCAAACGAGTTATCCGTTAAGATCGACGAGCTCAGCAAGAAAATTGATTCGTTCGAAGAGGAGAAGAAGCAAAAAGAACAGGAATTGCAACGAATGAACGATGACCTACGCTTGACGCAAGGAGACGATTTAGATTGGCAAGTCAGGCTAGCGTCCGAGAAGGAAAAGTTTCTTGAGATATTGCAAAAACACGAAAACTACATCACGTCCCGAAGGAACCTCGAACACTCCATTATGAACTTTTCTGATAAAGCAAGGCTCTATGTGAGGATATCCGGAGAAGATTATACCATTGTGGACGAGAAGGAGGTGATCGTTCGGGGGATGCATTATAAAGTTGATAAGGTGGGTCGTTTCATGGGAGTGGAAGAACCTGAACTAGATGACACGTACTCCTTGGAATGGAGACTACTAGCAAACGAGGCGTTGATGAGAAACAATCTGTCTATAGTATTTTCAGGATCGATTCCGAGAAAATCCTCATACAATCTCATGAATGCCTTCTCATACTTAACTGAGCACGAGGCTCGGTACAAGAATTCTGGTTGGAATATGAGTTACAATTTGCAGAGTTTAATTATCGACTCATCAACCGCCGATCTCCTCAACAATTCCACTGAGACTTCGTTGGACTTTCTGGGAAATAAGTTGAATGTTATCAGTCAAAGAATGAGAGTGCACAGCGTGTCTGATCTTGTTGCTGTGAAGGAAGCGGAGACCTCCAATAAAGCTGTGTGTCACGTAATAACCACCGAAGCGTCCAAAAGTGGCAAGACGGTCACACACCGGCTATTTATTCTCAATCTTACGACTCTCACGGCGGACTTTCAGACTCAATACTTTGCTGAATCTGGAAAAGGGAATCTCCAGCAGCTTCTCACATATCTTGCATCTAAAACGAAAATGATTTGCATTTGTGATATTACAACAGATCACACCAGGTTACTCGACCGAGTTAGTGGCTTTCATAGGTAAGAATAGCATACAAGGGGAATTCTACATTTCTTCATTCCTTCATAGATAATTATACATGGACTACATTGTCGAGATTAAATCGTGTAACACCCACTTTAACTCGTTCACTGTACCGACGTGAGACATTTCACGCTGTAGAGTCTGGGAGGTTTTCACTGATTCAGAAGGGGAATCGACTCCATTCTTGATTTCCTCCTTCGTCCTGTCTCCTTCACCATCTTTCTTGATTTGGTCCTTAAGGCTGCCGTTGGCCAAAGGTATAGTGCCGTTTTCTTCCTGCAACGACAATGGCTTAGGAGGCAATGTGTATCCCCAGTTGTTTTCTGGCACCATATCGTCATCCTGCAACATAACGTTCAGGAGACGGAGACGTGGTCCACCGGGTTCAGCCAAGTGGGGAAACATCTCTAAAGTATTGTACATGTCATCGATGTTGAGAACAATCGTTCGCTTTGGTATATCGTCGATTTCCTCGTGCTTTCTCTTGCGGCTCTCTCCAAAGAACCCACTGGAGAAATCCGTACCGTTTAACTGGCTTCCACCCTTTGTATTTCCCTGTAGCCCAGCTTGAAGAAACATATTGGATGCATACTTGTTTTCGCGGTAGCGCACCACGTCTATGGCACTCTCGATGATATTCTTCAAGTATGCCTCGACGCCAAGACTAATGATATCGAGCAATTGCGCACTGACCCCACCAGTGAGACCGTTCTCTCTCATCATCATCAACACCTGTCTGGACAAGTTGTCGTAGTCGGGTAATTCGTACAGCGTAGAGGCCAATGGTGTGTTAATACCATTCACTACGTCCTGCTGCCACTGCACCAAGTTGTTTACCTGCAACTGCTGTTGCTCTTTGTCCTGAATCATTGGGATTTTTGGTAGCAATGCTTGACGAGTCAAAGTGATTCCCGCATTAAGCTTGTTTATCTTCCCGCTCTCTCGCCTGATGGTTCGAATTCTGCGTCTTTCCTTGAGGGGAAGCCCCATGATATTCTGCTTGATTTTCTCATATTGTGTCGACTTGACATTCTTGGATTTAGCGTTCTTTTTGTTCCAGAATGATGCGAGTTCGCTGGAGAACTCTGCTGGGCTATCCTGTAACGAATTAGCAAAGTTCAATAGTAAGAACTTATTGTGATATTTATAGAGTCCATCTTTTAGTAGCGGACTAACAATGGCCACCATCTCTGGCCGTGATAACTTACCAATGAGGTACATCGTTAATGCCTCGTGGTATTTATCCCAGTCATTGCCCAATTTCTGCTGAAACTCTCTTATGAGCATTTCCAATTGCACTCTTTTGTTTGTTTTTAGCGATTGTGTGGCGCTGACTGGAGTGGTCTGCGTTATTGTCGACATTTTGGAGCAAAGTTCTCGGATTCAAGTTGTCAGATAATAGAAATGAGTGATTTAGTTGCAAGCCAGCCGTATGATTCCAGTAAAGGGGAACTGGCGCCCAGGAAATTTCGATAGAAAGCTCCCGACGTGACAAGACACTTATAAATAGCACCAAATTACAACCAGAAGAGATTGATGGACTAAATTGATTAGTATGGAACCGAAGATTGAGTTTGATAACGTTAGATCGGTTTTTTTCTATGGTGTTTTCTGTCATACGTATATGCACTCCATAGTATGAAGTAGTCGAAGGTGATAATAGCGATAATGATCTCACAGTAAGTCTAGAGAATAAATTAAATAAACCAATGATTATGCATTCTATGAGCTATGCAGCGGAAGACTTCGTGCTGGAAACTTGTAAGGATTCACGCTCGGAGATTGATTCCGAGTCGTGGGACTGAGCATCTTCAACTTCATGATGATTAATGTGCTCAGTAATGACGAAAACAATGGAGACCAAAACCGCCAACCCGGAGATTCCAATTCCAAAGTACGTGGCAGCCCGGTAACTTTGCAATTCGTTTCCAGTATTTTTGAGGACTTCCACTTCAACCGTACTGCTGATGGCCAAAAAGAGCGAAACTGAGTAGTTCACCACCGTATTGACAAGAGAGCCAGCCATGCCCTGATGTTCCTCTGGAAGAAAATCAGAAAGTATCAATGACGCAGCAGGGAAAGAGCAGTCCATTCCCCATGCAAGTAGAAACATCTGGCCAAAAGAGAGTTTCCAGAACGTCTGGTGTACTGGCAAGATGGAGAGAAAAATGCAGCCACACATAAACCCAATCATCGAACCACATACAATGTATGGAGCTCGACGCTTGGACATGAAGAACCCAACAAATAATGATGCAATGATTCCAAGGACAAGCAACGGCATGTATGTGAGCGACGTTTCGATGGGGGTGTATCCACGCAAATTCAACATGAAACTCCAGTAATAATACTGCCAGACACCAAACAGACCCCATCCTAGGGAAATACAGACAAGGACTAGTCCAATCCTCTTGTTGAAAATTGACCGGGGAAGGAGAGGATGAGGCATCACGCAAAGTTCCAAGTAGAAGAACCCTACGAGCAATAAAACACTCACAATCAACAACACGATGATATACGGCTTGTCCCAGCCAGCCACTGGGCCATGGTTCCATACAAAATTGAACAAGATCAACCCTGCAATCCCCACTAGTGCCCCCCACATATCGAATTTAGCAAAACCCTCCTTGAGGGTATTGTTAATCTTTCCAATCTCTGATGGAATAGCATACAAGGAGAGAATTGAAAGAAGTAGGCAGCATATGGAAAGTAGCCAGAATGCCCAACACCACCACCAGAGTTGGCCCACAACCCCAGCCATTAAACATCCGACGGTGGCACCAACTGGCGCAGAAGCCCCCACGGCCGCAAAGGCAATATTCTTTCTTTTACCGCTGGGATACACCGTTCCTATGATACCCATTCCACACGGAAGGATAAATGCAAAGCCGATGCCTTGAAAAGCACGACAGAGGATGAAAAATTCCGACGACTTCGAGTAGTAAGACAAGCCAGTAATGAGACACCAAAAACATGCAAAGAGCCAACCAAAAACATACATTCTCCGCAACCCAAATAGATCACCCAACCTTCCAGAAACCAAGATGAACGTACCTAGAGTCAATGCGTATGAACCCATGAACCATACTTTCCGAGAGCTGGGAATTTCATGGCCGGAAAGCTTCGAAAACGACTCTAGCACAATATTCATCGTGCTTAGAGACATAGACACGGATGCCTGACTTAAGAATTGGCCCAAACATATCGTGGTTTGCAATGCAAGTTCCTGCAATGGAGACTTGAGAACTGCGGGACGAGGATCCATGGAGTAAGCTCAGGCAAATTGGGAAACAGAAGAGACCAAAGTGATAAGGAGCTCGAAAAACGAATAAAGCGACCCCCGTGGGTCTGAAAGGGTTTTTAAATAACAAATGGTTACAATCAGAAGCATCGAAACCAGTACATCTTCGGCCCGACATGGCATCGGAGGTACGGATGTGTCTAGATAGCGCCGTTAAGAACGGCGAGATGCACGGGTGTGCCCACCATTGTACTTATGCTATCGTTAGATGGACGATAATTGCCAGTTGAAAAATGGAGAAAAATATGAATTGAGGAATTGGACTTTTACACCCGAGGCCCACTCATCCACAACCTCATGCGGAATACTGAAGAGAATCTGTGGGATACCGAATTCATTAAGTGACTCGCGGAATCTTGTTGATCCTGCCGTAAGTCAATGTCTCACAAGCCGTGGGTGTCAAAGTACACCATTACACAATGAAGCTGAGAAGGCTTTTCGTAAATCGAGGATCAGTCAACATATCGAGCCTAAGCGGACATAAGGTGATCAGAAACGCAATGATTTGGGAAGGCATATCGCGAGAAACAGAATCCAAGATCCAAATCACTAGACTACTCAAACTGAGGTAATGCTCGGAGGAAGGTATCGGTGGCACGAGTAAATGACATGTTGTTGAGTTTATTTTCGCCAAACTCCACCGGGCTGAGCGCATTGAGTGCCACGGTATTGACAAACACTTCGCTGTAGAGATGCCACAAGGCATCTTGTAAGTCTTCGACCGCCAAGTCGGACACAAGCGCAAACTTGAAGTTCGACAAGGACTCGGAGAAGTGGATACGGTAGTGGCACGTGCTGAACGAACGGAGCACGTTAAAGGAGTCCTCGGGGCCCAACTTCTGCGAGAGGTTCTTGAGCGAATATACCATTCCGAAGAGGAGTTTCGCCATGTCGGAGTCATTTGCTTTGTTGATGGAGCCTGGATCGTTTGGATTTTGCGAGTACTCCCGTGAGTAGATGCAGTTGCAGTGTCTGTCGAAGATGTACAAGGCGTAGATGGTCATGATGTGATAGTAGTGACACGGGGTGGTAATGTGAATGACAGCGGCGGGTAAGTTTCGGATTGGCGAGTCAGTCGTGAAACAATTTAAAGAATCAGCGTGGCTGAGTTATTGGTGGGTTCCAGTGTTGAATCACTCTGTACCTCTAAGTGAGAACATGGGTGAGTGCAGGTTAGAGGGACCTAGAAATGATTTGATAGTAAACAACACAAATCACAGGATCTGAAAAAGAGGCAAAACGGTTACCATCAAGAGAAAATCAAATCTTCAACTCATATTGAAAAATTTTTACTACAGTGATTAATAACCACCATAATAACCACCCTCATCGTAGAAGTTATGTCGGGTGCGACTCGGCCACATGTATTTGAAACAGGTAGTGAGCAAAAGCTGCCATGGCAAAACGATGAACTATCGATACTCGATAATAATCAATAGCAAAACTTGCTAGTCCATCATTGCTACACCTGGCTAGCTCTAATTGCTATTCACAACTCCACTTGATTGCCTCCTTCTCCACTAGACTGCCTCTTAGCGTGTTCCCTGCATAACCACTGATGGCCCATCAGGCACGCTTCTAGACCGAACTACGCATGGCTAGGCACTATCTCGCAACTAACGGCATGGACGAGACAGAAAAGTATCAAAAAGTTGAAAATGACCTTGAGGTGACGACAAGCTGACAAACCCACCACGAGAACTTCCGCCACAATCGTTATAGCAAATATACCAACACCATATCGACAAGACAATGTCGCCTCTTCACGTGCGCCAGTGTTATAGATATCGGCGTAGTCAACATGAAAAAACAAAAAAAAGAAAAAAAAAACGCATCTCGCTGTGGCCCCGTTGTGGCCCATGGCCCTGTGGATAACCACCACCGTCTGTTGTGGCACATTCTGGTGTGGTGGGCTATCGTAGTTTTTTCTGCAGGCTTATGTCCGAAACTGGTGTGGGTTGCAAGGCAAAACTTGCAAGGTTATATAAGGACCGAAGTGCTAGCAAGTTGACATCCATCTATCAAAGAACATCACCGGAGTCCCAGCAACAATTGCAATTCTCTAACCACAAGTTTTGATCTCAGTTTCAATCCAACTTTGAATAATCACTTTGAATTGCGGACGTTATCTCCCGCGATTAGTTGATTTTTTCACGGCTGACTCAGTGCTCACTAATTGTCCGCACTCGGACTCTGAGTCACTAGCTATTATAAAATCCGTCTGCATCGCCGCAGGTCAACAATTCAGCTTAACTTTGCCTAATAACTGGAATACTACTGCTGGTTATATCATTCACACTTTGAACAATCTATCTCGCATCGTCATCGATTCACCTGTGAGCCACTACTGCCTACTATCATCCATAACATTAATACTTGCGCAATGTATCTGATTGCCAACACTCTGAGCTTTGTCGACGTTGACATTGACTTTGAGTCTGAGTGGAACCCCCACTACACAGACTCGTACCTGGAAGAGCAACAGTCGCCACTTTCTCTGCCCCAAGCGTCTGCTTCGGGGTTGATGTATGAGTGCAACTTCTGCTTGCAACCACACGCACCTTCCATGCCTTGCAACTCTAACTATGTATTTCTGCTCCCCAGCCTGGCCTCATCCTACACATTCGAATCGCCTTTCCGCGATGAGAAGTTGGCAGATGACGGAATAGTGGAGTCCAACTATAGAAAGTGGTTGGTATCGGTTACTCCACGTTAGCATCGGATATGGGTCATGGGTTTGATTGAAGGAAGGATATATAATGAATGAATAGAACGGGATCATAAAAATCTGTAGAACTATTGGAGAATTTTATAGAGACTTTGTAATCTGATGTACTAGAAGGGGACTGATCTAGAGCTATCGAGTCCGTTCTGGACTATTCACAGTCAGACAGATTGTACGGCCCAGTTGCTCTGATGGTGATAGTGTAGAAGAAGGAAATTTACATCGTGGTTGCATGGTTTGGAACTCTCTGGAGTTGTTCTAGCTAATTCTCAAATCACATTTCATAGTCGAAGCTCAGATGGATTTCTTGGATCTACGTGTCGGCGACAATACGGTCAAGTAGCGCCGTCAGAAACCCTACAATGCCAAAACCCCCTTTTTGGTTTCAATGATGTAATTGCACTATACAGTGTTCTTTGTGCCTAATCCTTCTTTTCCAAGTCAATGAACTTACCACCGTTGGCAAATCTTGGGTGTCTTGGGTCGTTGATGAACTCGTTGGTGTCTTGCATGGCACCAGCAGCCTTCCAGATCAAGGTGTAGGCGATGGCAGCTGTATGTTAGTAGGGAAGGTGGAAATGGAGATGAGGGAAGTATGGAGATGTGACGGAAGTATGGAGTCGTGGGGGAAGTAGAATAGGATGCTGGAACCCGATGGAAGAACTCCTTGATGGCGAATGGATAGATCCCTGGATATAGTGGAAGAAAGTGGCCATAGAAGGTGTCGGAGTACTTCCAATATAATAGTTCAATGGATGGAAAATGGATGGTACTAGGTATATCGTAATAGGATTGGAAGTGTGTCATGCTGACCGCTAGCGCTTCTCCTACAAGAATTTGGTGATCATGGACTGCCGTCCAGAGTTCAGCTTCCATTACATGCTCATTCGTATCTTCACCCATTCATTCCACGATTTTGACCAAGCGAGTCTCTTCTTTGGCTGTTCATGTCGGCCGAATCGGCCCGGTCTATCCCGATAGCACAATTGACATACCTCCGGTGGCGAATGGCCAGTAGTACTTGAGCACAGGAGTGGCGAATTTGACAGTCATGGTGTTGAGGAAAATAGTAGTCGGAGAGTTTTTTTTGTTCGCAGTGTAGTCGGATTTCGCGCCTGCTAGCCAATGAAAAGTAGTGGTGAAGAACGGCCTGCAGGCGGGCACCCAATTACTCTGGGGAAGAGAATGGGAAATTGGCGGAATCATGGAGGTATTGGATGATGGGAGATTCATAACAATGGAGTATATTTCGATTATTCGGTGTATCAATATATGCGCAGACATCTGGTTATTGGTTGTCTGGGTTCTTCTTGGTGATTCCTATGGTGAATCTCTAGTCGCACCCATTACAAGCAGTACGAGAGTAGTTCAATGGACTCAACTGTACTCGTCCACCTTTTGCTACTTCCTACTCTCTCGTATACATCCTACTCTCCCGTATACTTCCTATTCTTCTGTATTCCTCTCATTTCTTCCATAGTTCATTATTCTATGCTACTATTGGAATGGTATCACTGCCCATATTCTATAATTCTGAAGTAGTTCACTTTGTAGGCTCCATACCAAGGAGGGTCGTCAAGATTAGACAAATAAGTCCCTTATGTAATGGGAGGAGAAACAACTGCATCGACAACTTGCTGAGATAAGAATATCCGACGTTGGCTTAGGCGATGTTACCAAAATTCATAAATCCCCGATGACTATGAGGACCCGAGGTAAGACGAGCCCAACCAGAAACAAGACATAGAATAAGACTGACATAACAGAAAATAACAGAAGCAAACTGAAATGAACCCTAATTGGTACAATCCTCTACATTACACCGATTATTCAAATATGTCTATGTTCTCCGAATCTCGTAGATTCGAATCTCTGGTGTGCCTTGTCTATACCATCCCACTGTCGCCTCACTATGTGGATCCTTACTATAGCTACAAATGCTCCACACAAAATTCTCCAGCAACACCCGCTCCCATACCTCAATTGTATCGCTGCTTCTCACCGTAGCAGCCACAAAAGCAACGTATGCCCCATTGTTGAAAAAATCACCCATAGTAGAAATGAGCAGTGGAACAACCAGACCATCGTAGGTGACGTCTGCTGCCACCACCACATGGCCAAACGGCGGGTTCTGGATAAAATTGTCCTCATCACGTGGATCGGTGGTGCCCCACCATAGCGGCTGAGTCTCCACCACGGGGACGTCACCAATGTGGTTGTGGCCAACTGTGGCTGCAAGATTCTCCACAACGGCCGAGTCTCCGTCGGTGAGGACTATCTTCTCAAACAAGTGAGTTGAGTGGTTCTTCAAAAGTGCCAACGAAACCAACCCGGTGCCCGACCCTAACTCCACCACGGTTTTCCCGGTCAAGTCTGGTCTATTGGGAGAATCTTCATTCAAGAATGTCAGGATGTAGAGCGCAGCCTCCCACGTTCGAAGACCGGTGGTGCCGGATCCAGAGATAATTTTTGGAGTTTCTGTTATTTTGACGGTGCTCCCATGGCTATCTACAACGTAGTTAAGTGTGTCTAAAGCTGTTGGAGGAAGCGGTGAAGCAGAGAGGATGTCAGGCGAGCAGTAGAGCTCGTAAATGTCGTCAATGATGGATACATTTGCGTTTTCTAGGAGCTTGATGTATTCTGCGAGAAAGAGCCTGACGTAGTAGCCATTGGTTGATGCAATGGGGTGTAAGATGTGGAATAGCTGCTCTTGGATAGGTTCTGGAAAAAGTGAGGTAACGTCGTGCTTCATGAAATCGTTGGGAGCTATTCGCATGCCAAGACAGCATCGGATAGTGGAGAAGGAGAGTTTTCGCTCCATGCTAGTATTTCTAGGAAGAGGTGATGAGAAGTGATTTCGGTAGATGCGATGAGTTGTGTAGGAAGGTCTGAGGTAATCAGATAGAGACGTGGATGGAAGGAGGATTACAAAGATGGAAGAAATGAATGGGATGAAGCAACGTGAAAAAAAAAATGGAGAACGAGAATTGAGAAATAAGAGAGTTATATTTGAGAATCTGGTCAATATTGGAGCGATTCATGTTCAGATCGCATGTAGCCGAACACTTAGTTTGGCAGCCCGTGGTATTGTACGCATCGTATGAAAGATACATTGAAAGATCTCCTCCCGATGTGTGCCATTTTTCAAGAAATTACAAAGTCGTCGAAATTAATCTCATTCCATACGGTTCATTCATTGCTTCATGTTAGGTGCAAAAGCAATTGTTTGGCTAGTAGGCTCGTGAAAAAAGATCGTAGTGGTTTCCTATTAAGAGTGCATCTAGACAGTACAAACAAAATCAAGGATGAGGCCGAGACTAGAGGTTTGTATGCAGCCCGATAAGGACGCGGCGGGCCGCCGTCGGGCCGTCCACGCGGCGACAAGCGGGCCGTTAGTAGGAAAGGTGAAGAAGTCATTGAAACTGACGAAACATTTGACTCTGATTATGTAATGCAATGAGCTCATTTGCTATTGACAAGAATGTTGAAGGATTCGGTCCACGCCGTGTCCATACGTTCGTTTTGTTTTACACAGTAAAACCAAGATTCACCGAAATCGATGACCTCATTTACATTCATTCTAGGTTTAATCACATCCAGAGCATGACATCTTGTCAGCTCGGGGAACTGCGAACTGAAAGTTACTTCTACTAAGGTCACATGAATCTAAGTGTCAAACCCACTAAATGAGATCTCACTCCAACAAGATCATCCAGCTCCCTTGTTATGAAGTGAATAAATATACATTGTAGCCATACCTAGAACCGTGCCATATCTGCCATCACTTAACTTAGGCCTTAATCACTCCGTTGACTCTGATTCTCTTCACTCCTCCATCAGGAATAATAGTCAAGAGAACGTGCGAGTAGGTGCTGTCGTCATTCACGTCGTACTCATGCTCCTTGTCTGGCCCAATCTTGCTGTCGCCAACCAACGTGGTCCACTTGTCAGAGTCAAACTCTGGTGCCTCGGACCCATTGAACGCCTTGATGTTGACCTTCTGCGGGAAGTTGCCTCTGAAGTGGGCAGTGTCCACCACAATGTTCTTGATTTGAGTCAATGCTCCCAATTTAATGGCCACCCAGTCCACATGACCTGGGGTTCTCGATCTCTTGGTCTCCCAACCGTCCCCCATATCGTGTCCACGTCCTGGCAAAAGAAGGTTGTCGGCACTTCCAAAGTGCTGGTCACTAACCCTCACGGCCACACCTCCGTTTTTCACCGATGCGGTGTCGACAATGGTGTTCTCCAGCTTGGGGAGAATAGGCACCACTGTACCGTACAAACGGAAACGAGCAATTCCTCCATCAGGGTACATCCTCAATCTGAAGTGGGTGTAGTTGTTGTCGGTGATCTCCGATCTGACAAAAAAGTGTCTTTGCGAAGGACCACACTCCGTTTTCTCGATAACCTCCTCCCAAACCAATGAATCGTCATTCAAATCACCTTCTTGCGCCACATTTACACCTTCGACAGAAATAGCTGGTGCGTGGTTTCCATTAAAAAAAGCAGTATCAACTTCACAACCAATGATCTTGGCCGAAGAGACGCCAGCTCTGAAAACAACCCAGTCAGCTTCCTCTGTGTTATGTCTTCTGGTTTCCCAGCCATCGTACCATGCACCTGCGTGAGTAAACTTGTTAGCTTCTCTGATAGGAGGTTTAGGCTTAATCAAGTTTTCAGCGGCTGCAAACCATTCGTCGGAGAAACGCAAAACAGAACCTCCCAATTTCTCACCGATGACATCGGTATATTGCAACACAATTTTCTCGTGGAAGGACCCTTCTGATTCGATTTGCACTGGCATCTTGTACTGATGATTATCTGAGAATACTGGGTGCCGGAATCAAAGGGCTTTATATATTTGGCCGAGAAAAAAAATGCCCCAATCCAGTTGACTTCACACGACCATAATTAGTTCCTGCTCGACTGGCCCGAAAACGGCGGCCCGCGAGATTAGCTACTGTGGAGAGAGGTAATAATTACGACCAGGATGCAGTAACGTAAGACATGACTCACAAATAAAGTGATGAAATTGTGGTTGAACCTGAACATAAGGATGGCCACTTGCCCAATGATCAAACGAATTCGACAAGAGAGAATTTGCCTTGAAGAAAGCTAGTTTTCTTCTGCCATACGAGATCTAAAATTCCATACTTTCCATCGTAATGCTGCATTCCTTAACCTCAGATCGTCTCTATACTTGATTGCGCGGTGTCAACTGTTTCACTATTTTTAATCGTTCCGCGCCTTCCCTCTCTGCTCATTAAGCCGCCTCGCTGTACTTTTATATAGAATTAACCACGTATTCTGGTATCGTTACCAGCTACACTGTAAGTGTATGACAGTCTCAACGAGAGTTCAAAAAGGAGTATGATTTTTCAAAAGGAATGGCCAGTTTCAACTTGTTGCTCGCACCTCAGAATTGTCAACGGCAGAATTAGGGGCCAAGCCTATTCCAAAATATTCATGGTCAACACCCTCCCTTTTATATTCCGAGCCCGAATGTAGCGGGGTGCACTTATTTGCAGCTCTTTGTCTATATAAACCCTTCCCTCCCCGTTTTTTTCCTCTCACTCTCACCTTCGCGCCCGCTTACATGTAGTATAAGTAACTGTTGGCACTTGCCTTATTGGGGCCAAACCATAACAACACCTTGCTTACATGTTTACTAGTTGGAAATGGGTTTTTTTCCTGCTTGGTTCGAGTCTCTAATAGCGGTCTCAAGCTCAATTTTTACCCGTTCGTGCTGAGCCCAAACTCGATAACCAACCCCATCGTGCTTTCTTTCCACACCCTGCATTTTTGCTTTGCCGGTCACCTTCTATACTCTCGCTTCCTAACTACATTTCATTCCAACTACTTTTCATTCGTTCAACATCCCATCCGACACTCCTGTCTGCAGCCATTATCCACACCACTTCCCGGCGATTTTTGTTTGCTTGTCACTCTCAGTTTGTATCTCACAATGGAATCCCGTCCTGAGTGCACCTTGGTTACTCAGTCTCATCTAAACCAGCCACTGACCCCTACTCGGTCGCCGCTAAAACCAAGCGCCATGAACAATGTCAGTCCTTCCAAATCAAGGCTTTCTGGAAGTCCTCCAAAGACAATAACTGAGAGCCCCACGAGGCCCAATGAGATGCTCCAAAAACAATACCTGGAATTGGCCACAAAATTAGCCACTATCACCAGAGACTATTCCCACTTGGAAGAGGAACTCAACAAAAAGTCCCTGCTCGTATATGAACTCTCAATGAAGGTTTCTGACTCAGAAAGAGTCATTCGTGCTCTTGAAGAACAAGGATATAAAAACAATGATCTCTTTGAAAGAGAAATCAAATTCTACAAGGAGTCAATGGAAGAGCTTCAACGCCGAAACCACCGTATTTCTCAGAAATTGGAAGTTGGCCAGGTCCACTCACAGGCCGTCTCATCCGAAGCTGAAGACAAGTTCAACAAATTGATGAGAAGGTACAAAGTACTCGAGAGCAACTTGGAGCTTGAGCAAAACTCCAGAGCTCTTCTAATGGACCAAATTGAGTACTTATCAAAAGAAAGAGACTTTCTCCTTGAGAGTGCAAATAGCCACAATCTCAGCGGAAGCGATAATCAGAGTGACTTCCACCACACTCCTTATGTGGAACAAAATTCCGACTCTGAATCTGATGGCAGTGTTCATGGCACTCGCTTACTAGAGTCATTGGTTGAGGATATGGAGAGCCACCAACTTGAGACATCGTCTCCTATTAAATATTCCTTCTCTGATCCTGCTGTTGATGTCCCACAGAACTTCCAGTTCCCACCAACAAACATTCCACTTTTGACCAATGACATCCATGCATCACCTCCAGTTGCAGATCCTACTATTCAATACAAGAAACGACAATCACTTCCAGTGAGGTTGCAGCCACTTTCAACCCCCAAGGAAGATGAAGAAGTGTTTGTATTGTCACTATTGAAATTGGCAAACACGAGTAACTCCTTGTATGAAGCAGGAAATCCCTTGCCAACACCAAGCTCAGCAGCCGTCACAAAGAAGAGGTACTCAAGCTCCAAACCTAACCATTCGCGTTATAATTCCCATGATATAATTCCCATCAAGGTTGAGTTTGAGCGGCAAGACCAACAACTTCGAAGCGCGTCGTCTCCAGATAAAGACTATTTACAGCATCTTCGTACAGTTGAAGAAACTCAAGTTATGGAAACCGATAGAGATGGGGCTTTCATGAAACTCAATGGGTTCACTGACATTTCATCCAAGCGTGATTCTATCATGACATCCTCCTCGAAACGTTCAAGTTTAATGACAGATTTCAACATCCTGGGAAATGATGTTACTAAGCAAGAGATCATGAAGCTTAAGTTTGAGTTGCAGTCGTTGAAGTTGCACAATGAAAAGCTCTTATCGTACATTGGATTTGAATTGCAAAAGCAGAAAAAGAATATCAAAAAGCTTTCCAGCAAGCAAAACCTCCGAGGTAATATCGAGTATTCCGACGCGAAGCTCATTGAAAAGCTGAGAGATATGTTGATTCATAAGAAGAGGGTGTTACGCTCTGTTTCTATTAACCCAATTCTTTCGTCCAAGTATGATATCAACAAACACTACTCCATCATTCAGCCTGGAGGTGGAATCGCATTCGATGGACTGCCAGACAATGAAGATGAAGGTTTTGGTTTCAAGAGCCACTTTATAAACTCTCTAGATGATTGTGATGACTACGGGTTCTTGAACCATGAAAGAAAGCATAATCTGCGGGTTCTCTCGAGAAGGAATCAGGTATATCTAAACGAAGAGGACACGAGGACACCCAAGAAGTTCAAGTCGCAGACGTTCAGGCCCATGAACGTGGAAGATGTGTCCTTCATAGACGAGGACGACGAATTGAGTTCGATGATTGACGAGCTGGAGGAAGAGAACTACGAGTCAGAGAGCGGAAGTGAGATTGTGTACTCCAAACTCAACACATTCAATCAGATGCGGTATCTCATATTCGGAAAGGAGCACTTAGTCAAGCGACCCAAGGGCACCGAGTCGCTTGTGGACGAGAATCTCAAGTACAAGTTTCTCACCATTGTGATTGGCATCGTCATCGTGGGAATCAAATTCACCAGCCCGCAACAGCATTTATCGCATAACTAGACAATTCTACGTTCCCCTCATGCGACCGTATGAGTAGGGCCGAGTGCACCAGGTTGACAGGTGCGTTATGCTTCAAAGCATTAGGTGCGTTATGCTTCAAAGCATTAGGTGCGTTATGCTTCAAAGCATTTGGTGAGTCGGGTGATCGATGTGGCCAATGGTGAATGCAAAAGAAATGGAAGACATTTATGGCCACATTTACAACGCAAGTTCCAACCCAGAGCAACGAAAGCACCCACTAGCAATCACACAAACAATAGTACGCCATCAAAATGCTAAAAAAATGCACCCTCGCCCAAAAGATTACCTAAACTTGAGATGGCATGATTCATCTCGGGTGCCTTGCCGGGTTGAAAAAGTCGCACCACTATTCCTTACAACGGAAATGAGGGCACTTTTTTCGCACCCATTCGCTATATATATGGACAAGCGTCGGAGCCAGTATGTGATGCTCTTTCCCACTATTGGCTAGTTTTCTCAATACTCTCGAATATGGCTCTACGCAACTACCTCTACGCCAAACACCTGGATCCGCATCAGATTATGCTCATAGATCACGATCCAAACGTGGCTGTGAAAGTTACACCGATTGTCACCAAACTGGGCCAGCGTCTCGATTTGCACCAAAAGCCCAATCAGACTTCCTGTCCACCAGAGAGACAACTTATATTGGATGACGGGTCCAAAGTGTGTGCCAACTGTGCTGACTGCCCCAAAAAAACAACTGCCCACGACGGAAACCCAAAGATCAAGGTTCAGTGGGAAGACTTGACTACGCAAATGCATGAATTGAGCATGGGAGAAACCGATTACACGCATCTTAGATAAAATGGATATAGGGTCATATATGATAGGAAAATGAAATTGCTGGATACGGCTCAATATATGTAGATGTGTTTCGACTGGTTTGACAAACGGTGATCAAATAGATATACTCCAGAAAGTACAGAGTGGGTATACAAACACGCGGCAACACAAACAACTCACAAACTAATGCTGGGTAACAATTGGTAGCTGGATGTCACCAGCAACATCCCAGCCGAAGAATGGGTTCATGTGTGTTTTTCGTCCCACACGCACAGTCTCCTACTTGTGATGGTATACATCAACGTTCCCCTTGAATGACTTCCATTCAACCCGACATCATCTAAAATGTCTATTGCTGCAGATCACGAGAGCATAATCTTATTCTGTTCCCAGATCTTCCGCAGGCTAGACTTCTCCTGCCACTGGTCTCCATATTGGCGATTTGAACCGTCTCTTGCAAACATCTCATCAAGCCCAGCATCTCTGTCGCCAGGAGGAAAATTCAGTGCGGGTTGCTGTTGCATGTCTCGCTGTTGGCTGGTGTTTTGGTTTATCGATTCTGTCCGTGCTAGTGGATGTAGACGATGTAGAGAGAGAAGTTGAGGCAGTGGGAGCTGCTGCATGGTGGCATCTAAATATCGCGTCTTAGTAGGACCAGCATTGGTGGCTGGAGAGTGGCTGCCATTTGGGTGCTCAGTATGGCTGGGTTGGCTCGAACGGCTTGTGTGACTTTGAGTACCATGGCTGGAATGTAAGTGTGTCAGGCTCGAATGTAGGTGTGTCAGGCTTGAATGGATGGAAGGTCCCTGGTGATCCTGATGGTTCTGGTGACTTTGTTGGGCCGGATGATGGCGATTCTGCAGAGCCTTTGAGTATTGTCTCAGTTTTGCTGACCTCAGACGATTACCGCGTTGAGTCTGGCCCAACTGCTCCTGGTCCGGAATCCCCTGGATGTGACTCTGCGCTTGGTTTTGCATCTGAGCTTGTAGGTTGTGCCGTTGGCTCTGGAATTGACTCTGTAGGTGACTCTGCATCCCATCCTGAAGCGGGATCTGGCCCAGACCCAGCATGGCTACCATGTTGGCCGCACCTACAGTCAGACCCACCAGAACAAGCTGCGACGGTCCCTTCTTGGAAGAACGTAGATCTATAAGTCTCTCGCTGAGAAACAGCGACTTGAACTCCTGGTAAGTCTTGACTGTTTGCGGGTATTGGTACTGTTGCTCGTGGAAGAAGTGATCAGCGATAGAAAAGATGAACTTCTCAATGCCGGCAGCAGATACACGTTGCTCGGGACCCATGGAAATATTCATTGCCAGGGCTAGACTCTGGCCCGATTCTCCATTTGCTTGGTCGTTTTGCAGTGCCTGAGCTTGTCTTGGCCGATCCCCAGCGAGAGAGTCATGCACATCTTGAATTGCACCACGAGTGAGCGATTGACGTTTCTTGGACGAATCAGGGTCATTGTAGATAGGATACTGGCCAGGAAAACTGAGTGAATGCTGCGGCTGGAACTGTGCTTGAGTTGGTGCCTCGTCTAGTTTTCCTGGAGACGGTTGTTTCTCGCCACTGATAGCTTCGGATTCCTCAGGAGCTTGTTCAGAGAGTAACCTCTCGTTTGGAGTCAAGGTGAGGTCGCTATCTTTGGCTCCCTTCTTGCGTGAAAGGCCGTGTCTCTTCTTAAACTGAGCGAGCCAACCGTGAGAGAATCCTATCAATCGTTTGGGATTATCTACGCCAAACTGGTGAGCATACACTTGCCAGTAGCCACGAAGTATGGGTTCAGAAATCTCGTCGCCCCTCTCCATCTTCTGCTGCACTAGCAAATCCATGGCTCTGTTGATCTTGTCGTACTTGTACTTGACTTTGCGCTTGGCGTTTTTCTGAAAGTCGTTGGCCAGCTGCTGGTACCGCTCACGGTACTCGTGCTCGTGTTTCACCCACTCATTAAATGTAGATGTCGAGATGGCCACCTCGTTCTTGAATTTCTCCACGGTATCCAGCTGGGGCCGTTGGGAGTTTTGGTAGTAGTCTAGGATTTTGATCTTCTGCTCCAAGGTCGCCCGCGGAAGTTTGGGCTTGTCTGAACCCATAGAAAAACTTGGCTGAATGTATGCTGGGAGGACTAGAGCCCGAGGAACGTTGGGTGGGTTATTAGGTAGTGGTAGTTATTGTAAAGTAGTGGCTGATAAGATGAGATATTCGATGCAGGGAGATAGTGATGAAAAGTATATGGCGTTGAAAAATGATAAGTTTGGGTTTTGGATTCCTTGTTGTTATTATTCAGAATTTTATTTGGATTGGAAAGAGAATGGTTAGTGTTTGTAAGTATTGTGCACTAAGAGTACTTGTGATGATAAGAATGGGAGAGCACCTCGGGAAGAAAGACATCAGGGCGTTTCGAAGCACTTCAAAATTTCACGCAATTAGAGGATAATTTGTTCAGATTTTGTAGCAGTATGATATTTGCCTGGAATGCAAAATAGATGATCGGTAGTAATCCAAAGCAGAGTCCTGCGGAGTGGTGGACCCACTTCCGTGTTGAGAGAGAATAGGGTTGGGTCTCAAATTGATTGTTCCCCCTTAACGTAACTTTGAGTTCTTCCAAAGCAACCTCTGGACTGGCCAACTGGCAATTCTCCATCACACTAACTTCCCCTCCTTCTGTTTTGCTTCTTCCATCATCAGCACCAGCATCGTCCTGACCATTTCGATTCTACCCCCATTTCCCCCCCCCCCTGATTCTCCCTCTAATTACCCTCGAATCCTTCTTCTTCCTCCCCTTCCTACACTCACTTCACAAAACATCTTGGCTATTTAGTCCTAGTGGGATCCAGCACCTCTACTGACTCTGTCCAAAACAGACTCGTAAGCAACCTCTGAGAAGTCAGTACCCTGAATGTCAGCAGCAACACCGTTCAAGGCTCTTCTCAAAGCATCTTTGGAAGAAGCGTACACCATCTTGGATCTGATTGGGGCAGTGTCTGGAGACCAGGTGAAGAAGACAATCTTGGATCTCTTACCTTCACCTCCACCAATCTCGTACTCAAAATCGTAGACAGCGTACTTACACTCGTTCTCTGGCAACTTCTCCAAGAATGCGTCGTAGTCCGCGCTGGTGGAGGTCTCCTCCACGACAATCTCGGTCTTTTTGTCGTTCAAGGCGAAGATAACAAACTTGAACTTCTTTCCTAACTTCAATTCGTTGAAAGCGGCCAACGACTCGTCAGCAACGGCAACTCTGGTGGTTAGTACATTGAATTAAATCCGAAAATGGACTCATATAAAGGGTGGCACTTTTGCCGTCAAACATACCCTGATCTAGACTGCGGGGGTTAGTATGGGAATTAACATTGGGTTCAGAGACGAAACATTGATGATGCATCGTTGCTGTGTGGGTAGACATACCATTGTGATAATATGAAATTCTTGGGTGAATGAGAGAAAAGTATGTTTGACCACTGGTTCCCGAATGCTCACTAACATAGTGCTCTCCTGCAGGAACTTCCAGCTGGCACTAGTGGGGCAGTGCTGGATTTTAGGGATCGCTGGTATTTCACGGTCAATTAAAATTATATTGGGCTCTTGGGATGGTATATTTCCTTTCCCTCCACATTTTTTTGTCCTCAATTGCTTCTCTGAGTGTCATTTTATTGAGATATAATGTAGCCATATTTTGGTACTGCAACTAAATAAGGGGCTGGACGTTGGGCTCCGAGTCTGGGGTCATATTCTCATGAGTGGACTTTTTTTCTTGAATCCAGTATGGGAATTGCTTTAATCATAATTGGCAATTCAGGTGTGGTTCTGCCACTTCGTGTTGTTGTGATATTCAGGTGTATTTCGAGGTAGAACAGGTGCATTTCGTGGCAGAAAAGGTTGGATTTGAGAAAGAGGTTCTCACATCAGAATGGGAAGTTCTATTGACATCGGCGCAAGCTTTCAACTTGCTGACCATATTAATAGTTTCCAAAAGTCTTCCAAACCTTTTCAACAAAGAATCCAACGAATATGGGGAGATTTGATTTACAGGTCACGTGAACATTTCCAGGAGTCTTCACTAGTGACAAAAAAACCAACGTTCCATATCGACAAGATGTGGTGGCCGAGTGGTTAAGGCGTGAGGTGCAGGCTTCCAGCACCTCCTCATGAGCTCTGCTCTCGCAGGTTCGAATCCTGTCCACGTCGAAATTTTTTTACGTTTACATCTCTCATTATTTTTCTCTATCGCCTCTGGCTGCATCCAACCGTCTCAGTTTCCGTTCTCTTCCATTCCACTTCCATCTTCACATTTAAGGCTGTCTTGCGCACCTGCAGTACCACCTGTGATTCTTTTTAAAGTACTTCTTCTCCACATTCACATGGCAAACGATGAGTGTTGATCTATATGAAATTCTCGAGATCGACAGTTCGTCAACAAGCGGTGATATAAAACGTGCCTACCGAAAACTTGCGCTTCGGTACCATCCAGATAAAGTGAGTGAAGAAGAGAGAGATGAAGCCGAGATCAAGTTCAAAGAAATCTCCCATGCGTACGAGATCTTGATCGACGATACGAAAAGACTGGAGTACGACTTGTATGGAACCACAGATGGTATGGGTAACGGCATGGGGCCCGGCGCTTCGGGCTTTGATGGTAATCCTTTTGGTAACGCATATGGATCCCAGGAATATGGAGCAGACGATTTCTCCAACTTCTTTTCGCTGTTCAACTCAGGAGCATCAGGGGCTGCCCGATCTAAAGCTGCTAAACGCACTCCTGATGCAGAGTTGGAGGTCAACGTCACTCTCGAAGAATTGTACGTGGGCAAAGTGGTGAAGATCACCAGCACCAGAAATGTCATCTGTAAGTCATGTCAGGGCAGTGGTGCTCGCAAAAAGGCGGCCGTAAAAGAATGCATCATGTGTAGCGGAAAAGGATACACCACTAAAATCAAGCGGGTTGGCCCTGGGTTGGTTTCTCAGTTCCATGTGGACTGTTCTACATGTAATGGTACTGGGAAAATGATGAGATCCAAGGATAAGTGCAAACATTGCAAAGGCGAGAAGGTTGTCGAGGAGACGAAGATTCTTGAGTTTGAGATATTGCCAGGGTCGAAAAGTGGCGAGTCGGTAGTGTTGAAAGGAGAGTCTGATGAGTATCCCGGAAAGCAGACCGGAGATGTCATTTTGACGTTTCACTGCAAAGATCATGATAAGATAACGAGAAAGGGCGACGATTTATTCATCAAATACAAAATCTCGCTCGTAGAGGCATTGTCGGGGTTCTCAAAGGTGGTGATGAAGCACTTGGATGGCCGTGCAATCCATGTCACTACACCTACAGGCAAAGTGGTGAGACCCGGCGACTATCTCAAAATTAAAGGTGAGGGCATGCCCATCAAGGCAAGCACGGGATGGTTTTCGTCGTCCCAGAAAAGAGGAGACCTCTATATTGAAGTGGACATTGAGTTTCCTCCGGACCACTGGTATTTGGAAAAGAACGACTTGATGAAGCTCAAAAACTTACTACCTACAGACTTAAAGGACAAATCAAAGCAGGAAGTACTGGGCAATGCATTGCCAGAACCCAATATCGAGTACGTCACGGATTTTACCATTGCTAGAGACGATTCTTTGCCCGACTACAACCCCCCAAAGGAAGAAGAAAAATCATATGCTGATTACTCGGAGCACTACGGGGACGTTCCACCGGAGTACACACCAGAGTGCGCCACGCAGTAGGCCCCATGTATATATGTTTTAATGATGTAAATAGGATTCTAAACATTCTCAGAACTCAAGCAAGTTATTGAGCTCCTCGGTACTTAGTCCCACCAGTCCAGTCTGTGCAAACTCTCCTTCGAGGGCCATGTTCTCCTCTTCATCGTCAATATTGTTCTCGTCCCACGTAGAATCGAAAGAAAGGGCCAGAACTGGAGACAGCGGCCGGTTTCTGACCCCACTGCGGATGAATTCGAGGTCTAGAGTCAGCAAGGGAGTCAGGCCAAGAGGGACATGCGGTGCAACAGGAATATCCTGTTGCGATACTACTTCTATACTTTCAGGATCATTTGCAAGACGTTCTATCACGTCGTTCTGCCATATTCTATTGCTTCCCTTGACGGGATCCCCGAAATGCTGAATTGAATGTTCAAGATTGTTAGCATGCAACATCCGGGTGTTCTCCGAAAAGGTATCATTGAGTGAGATACCCAAGGATGGCAATTCAGGCGTAGAGCTCTTCTTGAGAGAGTCTGTGGAGAATCTGGGCGTCAACTCTGGAGGTCTGTGTGCATCACGCAGAGGGAATAGGTCATTCTTGTGAGGGTCAGCGTTGCGGATTTGAGCAGCCAGAGAAACACTGGTTGGTCTGTGTGTGAATCCCAAAGACGAATTCGACTTGGACAATGTTGGTTGCTTGAAGGAGGAGGGGAGTACCCGCTGGAGATTGTTTTGGATATGGTTCTGGTTCTTGTTCGAATTGTTCACGTTCTGGTTCAGGTTCTGGCTCTGATTCTGGTTGAGGGGCTGGCTCTGCAAAACATTTGCCGCCGAAGACTTGGATCGTTGCAACCCTGGAAACAGATTCTGGTCCTTGCCCGCGAGGGGAACTCTTAAGCGCTTCAAGTCAGTGGATCCAGACAGTGGCCTAGTACGCTTTTGGGAAATTCGCAAATTCTCCTGATCGTGTGTGTTGGACTTTCCAGTGAGAAGCCTGTGGTCATTTTCCTGGTCTAGTGTGTTGATACGGACGTGGTTAGACATGGTGGAAAGAAAGTAGTTGGTGTGTTTTATTGTTTGTGTTTGGGATCTAATTGGAAGTGGCATTGTCTGCAGGCGATAAGCTTCACTTCACTGTAGAGGTATACGGAGGGTTGATTTGGGGAGGGAATTGGCGAATTTTGTGTTTAGGTGAAGAAACGGGGTCAGAAAAAGGCAGTTTTTGGAGATTCTTCGATTTTTAATAGGTTTTCGATTTTTGGTGAAGAAATGAATAAACTACACAAACGAGAACTAGACAGTATTCACCAGATTAATGAGAACATCAGGGAAGAATGAGAATAGAACGAGCTAGTACAACAAAAACAAAACGTTAAAATCTACCAAAAAGAAGTTTCATACTTAAAACAAATAACTGAAAATATAAATAGTGAAAGCAAAAAACTGAAAGCAAAAAAAACTGAATATCAATATTCCTGGACCTCCTCTTCTGGTACAACTCTGCCTACTACTCCAGAGGTACGGATCCACCATAAAGTTCAATCACACATTACTTAACCCAACTAGTAGTCATCGACAACACCAATGACAGACCTCACACGGTTCTCCTCGGTGATATCGGGCTCTAGTACCCTATCGCTGTCCACATGGGTGTATCTATCCGATTGGATCCTTGCACTCATCCTCGGACTAGCGTTCGTGTTCTACTTCCCCCGGTTCGTGGGGTTCATCTTGTCCACTATTCTTCGGCTAACATTATGGAAGAAATTCCATATACGCATCACCTTGGAGGCGTTCCGCGTGTCTCCGTTGGGTGGCCGAATCACCGCCAGAAACGTGGTTATCTCCACCTCTGACTATACCATCTCGATTCTCCGGCTTAACCTTACATGGCGATACTGGCTATTTCAACTCACCAGAGTGTCCAAATACTTCATGGCCATGCACCAGGAGCTCCCGGGTGAGGAATCGGGGTTGACACCAGAAGAAAACATGAAGCTCCCGACGAGCATTCTATTGCTCTTGGACGGCTTAGAAATCTTCATGTATAACAGAGGCGTCTCCTACGATAACATCGTTGAAGCGTTGAAGAAGACAGAGCCTGGGGAGAAGGAGACGTCCTTCCAATTTTCCACTTCTCTGGCTGAATCTCTGTCGTCAGCACAATCGTTCCACAAACGAGCTTCACTGTCCTCGGCACTGAATTTGGATCAGTCGTCTGCGCTTAGCCCACTCAACTTCCCCATGAGCATGCTTCCAGTCCTCGTTCGGATAAAAAGAGGTGCTCTTGTTATCGGAAATCCCACCGCTCCCTCAATTTTGATTGCATCTTTCAAGTCTGGTAATGCTATTGTAGATGTGTCTAAGTCTCCATGTTTGCTCGATGATTACCGTGCATCGTTTGATATCACCATGGAGAAGTTCCAGGTCTCATTGAAGACAAACATCACCTATGACCCATTGAGGTATACCGCGGAGTCACCTGCTGGCCAGGCGTCCAAGAAGAAGTTCCCTTCTCGTCGGGAAAATCTACGCAGAATCAAGAACTTAGTGGGAAAGATCGTCCCTGGAAAACACACGGCTAATCCGGAAAATCCATACTCATCATCGGACTGGCGTGGGTTGAGACGATACATCGATGATTTCGACGACGAAAAGGTGATGGAGATTAGCGATATCGAAGAGTATGCAAAGTACAGTTTGGTGTTGGACACAGCAACTACTCAGCTAACTTATTTTTATGATATCCCAGGTGTTTATCCTGCTAAGATCCCCGATCGGGCTGATTTTTATCCACCTCCAGAATTTGGTGTTGACCTAATTTTCTCAATGGCCACAATCCACTACGGCTCATGGGCAGATCGACAGCGTGGTCCCATCCAGACAATGCTATTTCCCCCTTTGTCAAGAGATAGTGAGCCTTCTCAGGTGTCCACAGAACCTGGATCACCTAGAGGATTCTCCGGATTCAACCTCCGGATTTTCACCAAAGACGAAATCATCTTTCGTCTCCCTACTCGTGAATTGAGCAAGGATAAAGAAATATTGGCCACAGCCGCAAGCCGTCAGCAAAAGATCACTCGGCCCTTCGGCTGGATAGAGCTCAAGTTAAGAGAAAACTCCAAAATAACGTCCTTTACTTCGTACTTGGCAAATACCTCAGGCTGGCCAAATACTCTTTCTATATACATGGACAGACCAGAGGCCAGAACCTCTGTTAACCATGATATCATGTTTTCTGCAGACGAACACCTTCTTGATTGCGATATCGGGTTTCCATTGGAATGGAACGGAAACTGTACTTGGAAATTTGACAACAGAACCAAGAACGGAAGATTCTTCATGTTGAGAGAACACATTTCCTTAATGACAGATGTAGTGGCTGACTTTTCTTCGGGAGATCCTATTGCCTACGAATATCACCGGAAGTTTGAATACCAGTTTAATTGGGAACTTTTTGACTATAAGTTATACTTCAACGTCAATGACCACAACATCATAAACGACGCGTTGGATTTCAACAATAACAAGTACCTTTGTTTTCAAGGTGAACAGCTTGAGGTAGAACTGGTGATTCCGTTGAATGGGCCATTCTCAAAGAGCACGAAAGTTGATTTCAAAGTTTCTACAACGTCTCTTGATTTGTTCTTGAAAGTGCCATCTTGGCACACGGTCAGCGCATTCATGAAAGGCAATAAAAAAATGGGAAGTACTGATTCATTTGAAATATCTGGCTACTATCAATATTACAATTCTGTTGAAGTGGACCATAGCAATTTCGCGGTTTTCAATGCAATAGGTGATAATGTTACTATGATATTCTATGGCTACTTCATAAGATACCTTTTCACCTTCCGAGAGAATTACTTCGGTGATTACATGAACTTCAAGACTTTCGAAGAGTACACCAGTGGTCAAACATTCCCTTCCTCAGAGGATTCAAGCGCTAATTCAATTTCAACAGAATATGAAACTGACCCAGATTATTGGAGTATTCTCAAAACTGAAAATGAATTGAATATATTCTTCACTTTCCTGGTGCGCACAGGTTTGATTGTTTTGCCTTGTCAAATTTACGATCACTCTCATCATATTGGATTGGTGTTCGATACCTTGGATGTGGATATCCATCTTACACATTTTTACATGGATATGCAAGCAGATTTCAGTACGGTGTTTGGTTATTATTACATGACTGAAAATTTCCCAAACGAAGATCTCATTTGGTCCATTCCGGATTATCAGAAATTTACGAATTCAAGAAAGTCGGAAATAATTATTGACGGCTTCAGTGTTCATACCCACAGAATGTTCGGACTAGCACCGGACTTGTTGACATACCATTGTAAATGGGACTTTGCAAGTGATATGATAAGAATTGAGGGTAAACCAGGCTGTCTAACAGGGTTGAAAGCAATTTATTCCGATTTTGCTTTAGGGTTCAAGGACCTTGAAAATACCCTAATCTATTTCATACCCATTGTATATGACATGGCTAATTTCACATTCAGGTGTCCCCAGACCTTCATAAAACTAGCAACCGGAGTTCTTAATACTTCATTTGAAGTTCGCTTGAGCGATTTACTTGTTGGGTTTAATGATATTGCTAACATGCGGTATTCGGACAGAATTACGCTTTCGATCCCAGAGATCGATGTTAAGATTGTCAACGAAAGTGACGGAACCTTACATGAAGGTTCTTTGAAGACTTCTTTGATATTCACTGATATCTGTCAGAAGGCAAAGATGCTTGAACATCGTCGCACGCAACAGATGTATGTCAGAAAGAGTGATGCCCCTACTCACCGTGTGCCATACCATCTATTCAGTCGGAACAAAGACGAAGTTTATATGGATGCATTGGGCTCATTGTTTGCAAGTGTATCTCTTCCAAAAGGATCTTTTCCATTAACGAAGGAGTACACGTCCTTGCATAATGATACTGAATCTTTGATGCACTTGGATTCTGACGACTCTTCGATGTTCACTTCCAGTGAAATGGGAGAGGATGAAGAGTTCAGCCCAACCACTCACTATCATGACGAAGACTTCAGTCCTCAGACTCCCCATATTCCAGGTTACAAACATGACACATTTGTATTGGAATTTGGAGCTGTTGATGCGTTCATAACTCCTGAAGGTACGAGTGCATTGGGATCCTTGATGACAGGCTTCCAGAACCTTGAACTCCAATTTCTTATCGACAGATTACAGGTCGAGACCGTGAAGCAACTTAAAATGCTCATTTTTCCAGTTTCTATGGTCGATAACATCAGATTTGTCTGTCCCACGATCAATTTGAAAGTTGTCGAAAGAAGTCTTAACAATCCTTCCATGGTGTTCTGCACTTCACCTTCAGTACCGGCTGTAACGATATCTGTGTTGGAACCTTCAATTGCATTTTCGAAAATCACGACGAGAAAGCGAGAAGGATTCACACTTCGTGAATTCGATCCAGTTTTATTTGCATTCCATGCCAGGGAGGTATATATTTCAGCTCATGACCCTAACTTCTTTGTATCTCCGTTGACTGTTCACTTGAGTGATATTGAATCATGGGGCACCAAGGATGATACTTCGGGCCTTATCTCCTCGGTGTCAATAAAAAAGCTACAGACCTTTGCAGAGAGCACTCGTTTGAATTGGGCATTAAGCTTCTTGAATCGGATCGAATCGATGTTTTCTCTTTCAATCTCTAATATGAAGAGTGCAATCAAAGCTGCTGATGTATGGAGAAAGGAGCTCATCCATATGTTGGCAATGACAGCAAGGGATTCCAACATGCAACATGATCCAGGTGTGATTACTAAACCTGCAACCATTCTTAAGGCCTGTGAAGACCACGTTAGAAATTATGACAGTTGGAAGTTAATTACTAAGCTTAGGAGTATTTTGAACAACTTGCCCCATTACGAGGCCCAAAGAGACAGATTCAACTTGAGAGAATGGTTTAATCCTCCGAATGCATTGAAGGAAGTCATTGAAGTTTTTAGTTCCTGGCGGCCCTGGGAAGGCAATATGGCCCAACGATCGCAATATTTCCACGCGTTGTTTGGTGAGTTTGAGACGGCTGCTGATACCAGCTCTCGTATTATGTTCACCTTGCGGAATCTAACAGCCAGAGTCAATTTGTTGGGACATGAAAGTGATAACATTTCTTTACACGGAATCACTTCAAACATTTTTCACTCGGATAACCCCGACACAGAAACTCTTCAACCTAGCGAGACGACCAATGCGTTACTCAACATCGAAGCGTTCGATGGAACATTGTCACCAACGTTGTTGAAACTTGTGGAGACAATTACTTCGTTCCTAACAAAGAAGAAACCTCGAGCTGGTGTCCTGAAATCTACGAGACATAAGGCGCTTTCTGAAGTTACCGAATCAAAGATTTCGTTTCTCTTTCATCTTCGGTTCTTCCATTTAAAATTCGATCTCCCCCACACATTCTGTGATTTCTACACCTATGACAATATGTCCTCTTTTGAAGTCATTACAACAAGAGATACAGGTAGGCAAATGACGGCGATTTCACAGTCCAGTGAGTATAGACTCAGTTTAGGAGAAGATGATCATGTGCTCATTGGTTTGTCTTTGCGAGGTCTTAGACTTGTGTATTCAGGATTACTTGGCAAGAATGATTCTATGACCCTCGACGTCCAACTTGATGAACTTGAATTCAAGGTCCTCGACAGAAGTGCAACCCTATGTCGCTTTTTGGATCATTTGGTGAAGGAAGACTCAAAGGAATTTGAAAGTATCTTTCCTACGAAGAAGAATGACTCCATCGGAAACGAGAAGCAATCATTTCAGCTTCCGAACATCACGGCAAACATTTCTATTGGCCAAGCGACTACTGTTGTGGAATTGTTTCACCCAGCAAGACTTCACAATACAGCAATAAAGTGCAACTTTGTTATGGCTCACGATGCTGGTAATGTCTACTTCAAGTACTGTCACAAGTCTGTCACTTTGGATTTGTTTTTACTCGAGTCTCCAATATTTCATTACGAACATTCTAGAATGTTGGTAAATTCTCGGATGTCCATGCTCGATAAATTGTCATTAGTTTCTGGAGAAATTGATTTGGGATACTTGAAGTTAACAAACGGCCTGCTCATTGGTTCTATCGAACTTTTCATCAAGCATGAGCCAGCTCTTGCCGGAAGAATAAGGACACTCAAAGAGTTCGGAAATTCTTGGTTCCCACCAAATGATGCTGGTCAAGTTCCTACGAAATTGAAATCTTCTAATTCTTCGTTCTTTGATAATGTCGCACTCAAGTTGAATGTTTCTATGGAATATTTTGGGTTTTCAACTTACAAGGATCGCTGTCGCTTCTCCCTTGAATTCGAGAATTTCACTTGGGTTCTAGCGAACTTTAACCTGAGTAATATGGATCAAACAACTCCGTTATGGGGTGAACTCACTATTCCTGCTACAAGAATCACAATTGTGGACCCTCTGTTTTCCTTTGGTTTGTCAACTGTGTTGGATTTCAATTTTGCTATTAAGATTTTGAATGATAGTACATCACAGGATGCTGAACTTGCCCAGTCATTGCAGATTGAATCACAATACTTCCGAATTTGTGTAAGTCCTCCGGTGTTGTTTAAGATTGTGGAACTTGCCGATGGAATAAACAGGGTTCTGAAGAAATATGAGTTGACCAAGGCTGAGGCAATGAACGTTGAAGGAAGTCCCGTTGTAGAGGAATCTACGGCAATTGAAGTTGCAACCCTGCAATTTGAAGTCGAAGAGGAAAATTCAACAAGCAGATTTCATTTCTCTTCTGTCCATTTCCTCTCGTACAACTTCTGCGTGGGGTGGTTATTTGGTTCTACCCATAAGGATTATCCAGGATTTATCCTAGGTGCAGAAAGAGTCTTTGCTGTCACCAAGGCCGACCTTGGAAAATTGACGTTGATGGAAGGATATCTTTCAGTTGCAAAAGGATCGACATCGTCTAGTTTCTACAGTATTCTGAGTGAAGTGGACAGTCTCAACCGTGCATACATGGCGCATTTGCAAATCAATTACTGCCTGTCGACTGAAGATGACCTCTGGATCAATATTGTCGGAGAAGAATTGGATGTAAGATTTATGTCGAACTCTATGAGTATTATTGAACGTGCTGTTCAATCGGGGTCACAAGTTCAGACCTATTTCGATCAAAGAGCAAAAGTCATGCTGAAAGAAAAGAACATTATATCAGGTCCAAACAAAGTCTTCACCAAACCTGTCGTGAAGAGCAAAAGCGGGAGCCCTCTTAATTTGAAGATCAAGAATGTGCACATTACATCTAATTTCGCTGGCTCCAAGGTCTTTATCTACCGTTTGCAGGAAGACAATTTGGATAGCCCACCTTCGCTTTCAGTTCACTCACCAGCCGTGCTGACAGCAATACATTATCAGCATCGAAAGAATGAGGTCAAGAAGCATGTTTTCAAAGTCGAGATGTTGTTATCGCCTTCAGATAATACGTTGTACTCATCATGTGTTCCGGTATTGATGGACTTTATTGATGCTTCTAAGCTGATGTTTAGATCTTCAAAGCCGATTCCAGAAAAAGCTTTGGAAGCTAGTGATGAAGAACTGGGAGATCTGCTGAAGGAGAAGTCCTCTGAGATGACAGAAAGTGTTGGAAATATATTGAAAGAGGTGAGCTTCCATTTCGGTTTTATTATCGAAAAGCAGAGAGTGTCTCTCAGCTGTGAACCTACCGCGAAAGTTGCAACAGTAATTGAGTCTGAAGGTGGATCAATCCACGCTTGTACCGGATTGAATTTGAATTCCGTATATCTCTTGATCCAGTTAAGTGGAATTTCTGCATCCTTACAACATATCTACTCCGATGAGAGAAGCGGATCGTTCGATATCAAGAGAATCATGTTTTCAAGTGCAATCAACTTTGAACCAAGTCTAGAGGTTGTATCATCCACATGTTTAAGCGACATCACAGCTTATGTGAAGATGAAGCAGTACCAAGATCTTGATTTGTTCAAGGATATATGGTATCCGAAGAAATACCAGTTCCAAGGAATGCCAACCGAAACAACACCGGAAAGATCTGCGCAGAGGAATGTGCATGCAAGGTTCAGGGAAGTTTCTTCAACATACGCCATTCCTGTTGCACTCACCTTCATCGTTTCGAATATTTCCCTTAAAGTTGACTTTGGTGCTGCATTGGGGACTGTCACTCTAGATCTCGATAGTGCATGGGCTACATCAAGAAAGACCTCCAATTGGTACTATGAGTTGCAATTTGGATGCCAAACTTTGATTGTGGGAAGTGAAGGACGTTTGGGTGGTTACTTGAAGGTCGAGAAGCTTTCTCTCAATTTTGCCATTGAGTGGAAATTTGCAGAATTGCCATATTTGGATATTCCGCTAGTGCTTTTTGCAACTGGTTTCGAAAGAATACACTTGAAGGTTGCTTTTGACGATCATGTGTTCGCCTTTGCTAACCTTGAAGGATGGAGGATGGATGCATTTAACAGAAAGAATGGAGTTAACATTTCGAAAGATCATCTTTATGTGGCAATAAAGTATGATCAAGTTGAAATATTTCTAACCTCGCTTGCAGCATCTGATTTTTCGGATATTTTTTCAACTGTCTTACGTTTAGTTGAAGAGAAGGAAAAGTCATACATGGAGATTTTGGAGGATTCCAATAAAGATCATTTGATTCAAGAGAAGAATGATCCTAGCAGATTGCTAGAAGTTGCTAAAAAGCTTGAGACCAAGATTGAAGTTAGCACGGGAGTTACTACTCTTCAGATATATCCACAATCTTTAGATGACAGCCGAGTGCTAGTCGTTTCTTTGGATAGATCGCAAGCCAATTTCGTCCAGAACGAATATTCTCTTGGTATTAAGAATGAAGTTGAACTTCAGCTTAATAACTTGAACGCTTCGTTATCAAATACAGCAGGGGTTGAGCCAGAACAAATCAAGAATTTCGACGTGGACCAGTTTGTTGAGTATGCCAGGAAATGTAAAGGAGGAAATATCCTTGGATTCCCTAAGTTCATGATCTCCATGAGAACCTACCAGAAGTATGACACTAACATCGTTGAGTATTTGTTCCAGTCGTCTTTCTCGGGTGCCGTGGATGTGAGATGGAATCTCGGATCCGTGAGCTTAGTGCGTGAAATGTACGCTGCTCACAAGAGAGCCCTCTCATCAAGAACCGAATACAAGCGCGATGAATCTGTATTACCAGTGAAGAAAGGTTACGAAATAAAGAGCAAGGATTTCGAGGAAGATAAATTTGCGGACATCGGCCCAAAGGAAATTGAAGACTCTACTGATCCAAACGAGGATATCGTGAACGACTTGAATCACACTCTTGACAGGGTTGCCAACCATGCCGAGTTCCAGTACGTCGCTATGGCACCGCCGATTATCGAAGCACCACAATTAAAGGAACTTGGAAATGCTACACCACCACTCGAGTGGTTCGGATTACACAGAAACAAATTCCCCGATGCCACGCATCAGTTGGTGATTGTTACTTTGCAGAAATTCATCCATGAGATCGAACAACAGTACTCCAAAGCCTTGGGAGATGCTTAAATGACGTCTATTGTGCAGATATGTACAGATCTGGGTTTTATTTTGATGATATGATAGCGACCATTGCTGCGAGACCCCATCAATGAGTCAAGTACCAGCGTCCCTTTGCTCTTCTTCTCGCCAACACCTTTCTGCCGTTTTTCGACTTCAAGCGGGCCAAGAAGCCAAAAGTTCTTTTTCTTTTCAACGTGGAGGGCTGGTACGTATTACCTCTGGACTTGAATCTCTTCTGAATGAGGTTTGTGATGAGCAGAAATGCAGAGACCGGCTGGCTTTCCGGACGAACGAGTGGCATGAAGATATCGGATTTGAAAGCGCCAAATGAGGAGGTCATGGGCGTTTTGCTCAAGAGGGAGAATTGGCGGAACAATGCCACGTTAGTTGCAACGGGCCTGCTCACGGCTCGCGAAAGGCAAAACATTTGAGTTGTGACGATGTTCCGTTGGTTGAGCTTGTGTGGAATTTTTCTCAAAATGATGTGCTCACCTGTACACTGGCATGAGGGCCAGAGGGTAAATTTGCGCACTAAGAAAAGTACTTTTTTCGTAGTGAGAAGCTTCATCGCACAAGTGACAATCTAACCTTCTCGTCTGGCAACCACCATGTCGACATATCGTCCAAAAAGAAATGAACAAAGTGCAGTCAATGCACCAGTTGTGTCACATGTCAAAGGGATAAAGGCCATCAGCAAGAGCAGAGCTGAGGCTATCTTGTCCAAGTTCATTTCTACAAGTGAGGCCATCGCAGCTACTGTTCCCGGATCCACCGAGGAGATCACGTTCAGCAACACCGGAATGTCCAACATGGCCGGAAGCAATCCTGTTTTGGGTCAGCTTAAAAGAGTTCAGAGAGATTTAAGAGGATTGCCTCCACTTCTGGCAGAGTTTGAGACGGAAAAGCATAGACTTGAAGAGAGCAGTGAGCCACTTCTGAATAAGAAAATCAAGTTCAATGATGATGCAGAGACTGTAGCTGTCGAGGCAGCAGATGTTGAGATTGAGGAAGTTGAGATTGAGGAAGTTGAGGTAGAGGCAACTCAAGCTGTGGAGGATGCTGCGGAAGAAGACGAAAAGGAAGAAAAGAAGAAGGAAAAGAAAGATAAAAAGGAGAAGAAGGACAAGAAGGAGAAGAAAGAAAAGAAGGAGAAGAAAGAGAAGAAGGAGAAGAAAGAGAAGGAATAACGGCATTAATATCTGTAAAAGAGCATAATTGAGAACATCTAGGAAGAGTTGTAGGTACCACTTTCGGAACGTAGGGCCAAAGGTGTATCCAGCAAGTAGAAAGCACAAAAAATTATAATTCAGCATATTCTTTGAAAGTAGATAATCACTACTCGCATCAGCGTTCGTAGTAATCTCATCGAGATCAACATATACCCCATCCTACATACAGCTTCTATAAACAAACCAAACACGCCAAAAGTCTCCAGTTCATTCCAAATATGATTCGAACCAAGCCCAGAGTGGGCCATTCGAGACCATACGAGGACATGAATGACGAAACTACATTTGTGAATAACAGCGATTACGACGACTCTTCCTCGTCCGATCAAGACAACCTGGGCATTACTCTCAAAGAGAAGATACTATCTGATGAAGAAGACAAGGGAGACGAAGAAGAGAGGGGAGAGCAAAGTGACGAAGATAATGAAAAGATCGCAAAAACTCAAAATGCTGGACGTGAACATTCCAGACCCCCACCCCCGTACGTGGACGCAGAGTTAATGTCTGATATAGACGCAGAGGTTGCCATGGAAGATCCCATTGCTAACCAAATATCGTCGCTGGATTCCGCCTTGGAGCCCGAAACACGCACCAGCTCCAGATTAAATCAGTTGAATGGCCACGCGGCACTTAAAGTCACCCGTGATTCACTTGCAGACGTAGACACCGAATCTGCAACAGTGGCTCAGTCCAAACATCAAAATGAGACTCCCAGCGAACCCGAACATAGTCCGAGACTCGTAATCAGCAAGTTGGTGTTAACAAACTTCAAGTCGTACGCTGGGGTCCAGGAAATAGGCCCGTTCAATGCATCGTTTTCTGCGGTGGTGGGCCCCAACGGTTCAGGCAAATCCAATGTGATTGACTCGATGTTGTTTGTATTTGGGTTTCGTGCGCTGAAAATGAGACAAGGAAAGCTCTCAGAGTTGATTCACAACTCAGAAGGCGGCCAGAAACTAGACTTCTGCCAAGTTGATATCCATTTCATGCATGTGGTGGATGACGACAAACGAGTAAACGTGGCACACAAAGTGACTGATTCGGACATTGTCATCAGTCGACGAGCCACGAGAAACAACGCTTCGCAGTATCTTATCAACGGCAGAAACAGCAACTACACCGACGTTACTACCTACCTCCGGGGACAGGGGATTGATCTTGACCATAAAAGATTCTTGATTTTGCAGGGAGAAGTCGAGTCTATTGCACAAATGAAGCCAAAAACCGAGAGGGAGAATGACGATGGTCTCCTAGAATACTTGGAGGATATCATTGGTACTAGCAAGTACAAGGGCTTAATCGACGACAGCTTGGTTAAAGTGGAAGAGTTGAATCTGCTCTGTCTCGAGAAGGAGAATCGGTTTGAGTTGGTGGAAAAGGATACAGCATTGCTTGAAGAGAAAAAGAATGAGGCGCTCCGATTCTTGGAGATGGAGAAGAAACTCGCTGACAAGTGTTCCATCAAATACCAGGTGAGCATCCACGAAAACAGCAAGCATTTAGAAGAGAATGAGAAGATTGCCGACCAACTCAAGGAAAAGTTGAGCGAAGAGGTTGAGAAGAACAAGGAGCTCAGCACAGAGGTCGACAAGGCAAACGAAGAGAAATCAGTACTTAAAAAGGCTATGCTGCAACTCAACGAAAAGATTACCGCTTCCAACAAGCAACAGAAGACCATTAATAGTCAGTCTGTTTCGCTAGAAGAAAAGCTCAAGAATTTGGGAAATAAAGTGAAGCGAATCCAGAAGACGAAGCTCAATTCGGAGAACGCATTATCTTCGTCAACAATGCAGCTCGACAACTTGAAAGCAGGGGAAGTGCAGTTCAACAATGAGCTCAAGGAACTAGAGGAATCCCTTGATCATGAGAAGGAGAAGCTCAGGGAACTTCGAACTAAACTTACGCAAAAAACTTCCCACTTCTCTCAAGAGATCGAAAAACTACAGAGAAAATTAGAGCCATTCAATGATAGACTCAAAGAAAAAGAAGTTGCAATCGATCTCGTCCGTTCAGAAATCGAAATGATAGGCAACCAATCGAAGTTGACTGATATAAAGCTTCGCGAGGCATCTCATAGACTCGTGGATATTAAGAAAGAAGGAAAGGCAAAAGAGTCCGAGCTTGAAGAACTCGAGAAGAAGCTTTCCAGCATTAATGAACAGATAGCATTGGGTGAAGAACAATGCCGAAACTCACGCAAACAGCTTGAAGGAAAACGAGTGCGCTTGGCTTCTGCGAGGCAGAAGACCCAGGATGCTGTGAACTCCATGACAATTGCCCAAAACAAAAACAAAGTACTTGTCAGTTTGATGCGACTTGCAAAGTCCGGAAGAATTGAGGGTTTTCACGGTCGACTTGGAGACCTTGGCCAAATTGATGACAAGTATGATGTTGCTATCTCGACGGCTTGTCCTGGACTCGATTCCATCGTGGTAGAAACCGTGGAGACCGCTCAAACTTGTATTGAGTATTTAAGGAAGAACAAACTCGGCCATGCTAGTTTTATTTGTTTGAACAAGCTCCGGAGGTTTGACTTGGGTCCTATCCAAACTCCAGGAAACCCTATGTCTGTCAAGAGGCTCTTTGACTTGATCGTTCCAAAGGACGCCATGTTCCTTCCAGCTTTCTACAGTAAGTTGTTCAACACTTTGGTGGCTACAAATCTCCAAGAGGCTAAATCAGTTGCTTACGGACCTAAAAGATTTAAGGTCGTCACCCTAGACGGTAAAGTTGTCGACACTTCCGGTACGATGTCAGGAGGTGGAAATAGCTTTTCACGAGGTGCTATGAGACTCACCTCCAATGCAATTACCCAAGAATCAGAGCATACTGAAGAAGAAATTGACCAAATGAAGGAGGAGTTGCAGAATATGGAATCTAAAGTGCAGCTCTTCAGTGAAGAGTGCCAAGACATGGAGACTAAGCTTCGCAAGTTGAAGGACATGAAGCCTGAAACGGAATTTGCCATTCAAACGATTCAGTTGGATATCCGGGCCCTTGTCACAGAGAAGAAAGAAGTTTCTGCGACCTGCAAGGAGCTTATAGCAGAGAAGGAACGTGCAAGCGCTTCTAGTGATTCTAATCAAGCTTTGGAACTGAAAAAAGCAGAACTTAGGACCCTTGAGAAAGAGCGAGATGAGCTCAAGCTGCAAATGATCGACTCAGAATCCAGTATAGTATCATTGGAAGAGAAGATTATGGAAGCAGGTGGTGTTGAGTTAAAAATACAAAATTCCAAAGTGGATTCGATTAAACAAAAGATCGAGATCATACACGAAAAGACCTCCGGAGATGTTATGACTATAAAAAAATTGGAGAACGACATCAAGAGACATGCTAAAGTAATTGCTGATAGCGAAAGAGAGTTAGCAGCCGCTGAGAAAGAAAGTTCTTCGATAAGCGAAGAGATGGTCGAGAAAAGGCGAAAGATTGAGGAACTCAAGCTAACCGTAGAAGTTCTTCAATCAGAATTAAACGACCGAGAGTCGCAACTTGAGACGATTGCTGATAAGTTGGAGGAATTCACCTCTAAGATCAACGAATTGAAGTCTGATGAAATCGAACTCCGAAACCAGCTCGAGAAACTCGAGTCAGTGATTCGCAGACATAGGACTTCTATTGAGGAAGGCGAGGAGGCCCTTGGCAAATTGGTCAGACGTGACAGCACCTCATATATCGACTGGTTACCCGAAGAAGAATGGTCAAAGTATAACGGATCAGAAATTTATCAGCTCTCAGAAGTGGAGATTGAGAATGCGAACTTGGAAGAAGTCGAGGAGGAAATCGGCGAGATTGAAAGCTACATGAATACAGTCAAGGTTGATATCGAAGTTCTAAAAGAATACGGACAGAAACTGCAAGAGCTTGAGATGAGGAGGGTGGATTTGAATGAATCGGTAGACCAAAGAGACAACATTAAGAATCACTGTGAAGAACTCAAACGGAAGAGATTGGACGAGTTCATGGAAGGTTTCAGTACCATTTCTCTCTCGTTGAAGGAAATGTATCAAATGATCACCATGGGAGGAAATGCTGAGCTTGAGTTGGTTGATAGTCTAGATCCATTTTCGGAAGGTATCTTGTTCAGTGTGATGCCACCCAAGAAGTCGTGGAAGAACATTTCCAACCTTTCAGGAGGAGAGAAAACATTGAGTTCGTTGGCGTTGGTGTTTGCCTTGCATAAGTATAAACCCACTCCTCTTTATGTCATGGACGAGATCGATGCTGCTTTGGATTTCAGAAACGTCTCGATTGTCGCCAACTACATTAAGGAAAGGACCAAGAATGCCCAGTTTGTTGTCATATCGTTGAGAAACAATATGTTTGAGCTTGCTCAACAGCTTGTTGGCATCTACAAGGTAAACAACCAAACGAAAAGTATATCTCTCCAGAATAAGGAGTTGATTGGCAGTGCCAAGTCTTGAGTGGTTGTTGGTATTAAAAGTTCTAAGAATTGCTACCAAGCAATAGACCGATTAGCTGGCAAGGAAGATTCCACATGAAGAACCAAGAGTTCGATAAATAGCTAAACTTACCCACTATCGGCTACAATTTTACCAATCCATATTATTCTATTAGATACGAGCAAATGTTTCCCTCGCCGTCTTCCATTCTGGCTTTTGGACTGTCGCATACCCAGCCTCCCCACGTCTCCTTAACTCAAAGTGATCATCAAACCAGTCAATCATATCCACCAAATTCGACAACTCACACATCTCCTTGAGGTATCGTCTAGGAATCATCTTGTCCATCATCTGAGATAAGTGATGTTGCGTGATACGGAATGGGAGTCCATAACTGGATGCCAAATCCCAGAAAACTTCCACTGCTGCCCATGGCGTCGTTGTGTACCCAGCGAAAAGTGCCGGGTTAGCTAATATTCCTCTCACCGCCATGATTCCGTCCACTCCCGTGAGCTCTGCAATCTTCTCAGCATCCTCAATAGAAAAGCAATCTCCGTTGGCAACCACTGGAACACTTACCGTTTCTTTCACCATCTTGATTGCGTTCCAGTCAGCTGGCTGCGATGAACGTGTGGTCTTCGTGCGTCCATGAACTGTGATATAGTCAATGCCTGCAGCCTCCACCATTTTCACGAATCTGATCGTCTCGTCGAGATTCTTGTGGATTCGGATCTTTGTCTCGATGCACACCTTGTCGCCATACTTATCTTTCACAGCTTTCACCATACTGGACACAAGCTCAGGCTCCGACATGAGTGCTGCTCCAATACCTTCTCTCACTTGTTCCCTAATGGGGCATCCACAATTTAAGCCGATTCCATCCACGTAGGGATGAATCATGTCAACAAATTTGAGAAGATCTTCAACATTGTTCACACCGACCTGAACGACTACTGGTCTGTCACCGTCATTTGTTGAAAAATCACTCACACGAGCAGTTTCATTTCTCACAAACTCCCGTGCAAGAATCATCGGCGTGTACACGATATCTGTATTGAAATGACGGACAAGTTCTCGGAATGGAAGCTTGGAGTATCTGACCATCGGTCCTGCGATGTAGGCTGGTCTTCCATGATCTCGCTTGTATGTTTTGAGAATATGTAGTGGGTTATGATGGGGTTCTCTGGCAGTTATCGTCATGTTTACAAAAAGACGAACGCTCAAGGATCTGGAGCTATATTTAACCAGAGGCTGATAAGCAGAATTAATGTCAATCGAGTGAATAGTCTCGATGTAGGACTCATCGCCCGGAAACCACTTCCTATTCGGGAAACCACAACCGCAGGTCCCAAGAGAATGCGCGTAAGGCGCAGCCATAATGTCTTTTGCTCTGGCAAGCCTACACGAAATCGACATGAACCTCATTGCAGAAACTATTTATAATACAGAATATGTTACAGGGCATGTGTGCTGGGCACACGGAGCCACCTACTCCTCTTCGGAGGACTCGGAAGAAAGGTCGTCATCCGAAGACTCCTGAGCAGGGATGGCATTAAGATCAAAGTGGGACATTGCGTGTCCGTTTGATCTTTCGGCATCATCAAAGAGTTGAAGTTGTGATTTCAATTGCTCCAACTGGTCAATGTTACCTGACGAATATGTGGACTTCTTGATCTTCTTCATGGCGTTCGAAGCAGCCTTCTTGCCAAAGAGGAAGTTGTAAAGCTTCAACACAGTCCGATCTTCCAACTGATCCATATCCAATTCAACCTCCTCCTCGTCGCTAATGACAATATCATCCTTGATGATCTTAATCAAAGCTTGCAACTTCTTGTCGTTCAACGTTGGAACAACTTCACTCACTTGCTTCTTCATCTCATATGTAACCACGGGTTGGGGCTCGAGGCCGCTTTCAGTGACAGAGTTGGATCTAGCTCTCTTGGACTTCTTGGACTTCTTCTTCTTTCTCTTGGCGTCTCGTTGTTCTCTCAACTTCTCCAAGTGTTGCTTCTTCAATTCATCAAGCTCCCTCTTCATCCTCAGCAACTGGTTCTCCAAGAACTGGATGGCTGGGATGTTTGACAACATGGACTCATTAATTTCTGGCTCGTCGTCGTCATCGTAATCACTCGAGAACTCGTTATCAGAGTGAGTTGGGGTAGCAGCCGGGACAGGCTTATTGGCCCACTTCTTGCTGAAAATCAGCTCAAGCTTCTTTCCCATGGCATGCACATCATTTCCCTCCGGATTGAAGAGGTAGCAATTCTTGAAAATCAATCTCACATCTCTTTCAAATTCATCACCATTTTCATACTGGTTGTTTGCGAGCTTGGCTTGAATCGTGCCGAAATCCATAGGTTCCTTGATAATCTCTGCATAGTTAGGGATGTTGAGAGCGACAGGGTCCACAGGTTGCAAAAAGGGGAAGTTGATGTTGTACAATTTCTTAGAAGTTAAGTCCTTAATCAATTGATTGCAGAATCTCAACTCGGCGGCGTACTTCTTCTTTCTTGGTCTGACATCATAAGGCAATTCCTTGGATCTGGGAGGATGAATAGTACGCTTAGGTCTATGAGCTGCAACGGACTCCTTCTTGACGTCTTCAGGGAAGACAGTTCTTCCTCTAGCATTGGATGGCGAAGGAGCAGTGGCAGTCCCGTTATCAGCCAAAACCTTAGGAGGAATGTTGAGCATATGCTTCTCAAACTGTGCCTGAATATTCTTGGCCATTCGAGAAATGCCTGAAGTCTCGCCGTTGAACTTCAAGCAGTTCCCAACCATGAGGTTGAAGTCATTCACAACCGCCTGTGGATCTTCGTACGCATTCAAGTTGATCTTTCTTTCAATGGTTGAGAGATCCATTGGTCTCGTGATGTAGTTGTAATAGAGTGGAACATTCAACTTCACCACGTCCACCGGGTGTAAGAAAGGTCCAGCGTCACGTAGTCTCTTGATAGCCTTGATGGAGTTGAGCGCAAACTTGGCTTGATGTTTCGGCATAGGATCATCCGGAAGGTTGTCCATGTCAGGTTCTGTGGGGGGCTTTGGCGCAGGCGTCATGGACAGCAGATCGGAACCATTGGCCAAGGCACCAAGGGAGGGTTCCTCCGTCTTCTGCTTCTTGGAGGTCTCTTCATCTTCGGCATCAAGCTTGTGCTTCTCAGGCGAGGGAGAAGGGTGGGGTGGCGAAAGGGGCTTCTCAGGTGCGTCGGCCTCCGATTGGTCGGTGTGCAGAGACATCACGGCATCGCCTTTCTCAAAAACGTCAGCGGAGGGGGTCTGAACTGGGGTTGTAGTTTCAGGAACCTGGGTCAAAGCGTCTGACATGGCCGAGAGGTCACGTGAAGAGAAACTGCAGAAGCTTAAGAGGTCTGAGAAAAAAAACCTGTACACCTGCTAATTATCAGCCAATGAGCGCGGGCAGAGGGTCAGGGAGGTCGTGCCGGGCACAGTGCGGGTCGCAGGAGAAAGGAACAAAATTGAAAAAACTGCGAATTTTTGGGCGGTGGATTCGCAGGAAATTCATGTTTATTTATAATCGCACGCTTTCGGCTGGCGCGCTAGTGGACTACTGTGTCCTCTAGACGGTTTTTGACCAAACACGACCGCAACTGCAGATAAAGGAGGCTATCGGTCGGGAAGTATAGCCAAAACTACGATATTTAAGGGGCAATAATCATGGAGGCGTCAGCAGTGGCAAAGTCGGTCACGTAGGTGAGAAAGAAAAGGGAATTTTGCCACTAGAATCGAGAGGAATGATGGGCAACGGAGGCGGGAGGCAAATTCGGTACACACACGCCGCGAACCAAAACTTCCAAACTTCAGGGTAACCGAGGCGCTATTCAAGGCTTGCTATGAATATCCTAGCGCCCCATAGAGAGTATCAGACTCTCTACTCTCCACTAGTGCCGTCACCTTGAAAGTGTACGTTTGTTTAGGAATAGGAGCAGATGATAGGAATCCCTCGTCTCCTTTTCTTTTTTTTCTGGCTACGAGCATCATCCTCCGGTGGCGCCGGGTAACTCTTGATGACCGCAATGTACTGCAGGGTCCCATTACAGCCAGCCAGGCTTATATCTTACAAATTAGTGTGAGAGTTCAACAGAGGGTATGGAGAGTAGAAGAAGGAGGATGCGAGGGAGTCGCTATTTGTTTTATTTCTGTATTTTATTCTTTATTTTTTTTTTGATTCTTTACTTCTCGTATTGTATGGTTCCCATATTCTGCGGTTATAGTAAGTCGCACCAGTCACTGAGAGTTCCAGTTTTGTGTGAAAGCTGTATAAGAGCGTATTGATGAGCAATAGAAATCGGGGTTACATCTGGTCTATGGGCTGAAAAAACAAGATTTACATCGGTTTTTTGGTCTTAGTTATGAAATGACTCGACAAGATCCTGTTCTGGTGAATCTGGCCACATCTTGGTCGTACACTCACATTTGCACCATAAGTGAGATATCTCTACATTACATTCAGTCGAGCCTATCAAAGTTACTCAACAAATCAGAGTTCTGGCTAAAATTGTCGTTAGTCACCAGTCACCAACAGCACTGCATTTCTTGATCTTCATTTACTAGATCGATATTCAATTACTATCCACCTAATTCTAGAATCTCAGATCTTCGCTTGTGCCGCAGCCTACATCCAACCTGTTTACGAATCACCTCACCAAGACATCTGCTTCAGATATGCTTTTACGCCGGAAAACAGTATAAAAGAGACCTCACCTGTCCCTTAGACTCCAGCACCATGCGTGAGCTTTATTTTTTCCTCGCTTCACTTATCGTGACGTCAATTCCATATTTCCTTGTGCTTCGGTTTTCTCAGCCTTACAAGTCAATTCTTTTAGTAGCATATGCATGGCTCCACTTTGACTTCATCCGGACTGGATTGGAGTTACTCGGATGTTAACTTCAGCACCGCTTTCATATATTAATTTTAAGTTTGTTGCACTGTACCAGTATCTTGAGTGGCTGCGAAAACAAAAGGCCCTTAACTAGGATCTTAGTAAGTGTACTGAAGATGTGTCATGGATGGTGGATTGAGAAAACTAGCCTCTTGTGAGCAGATTAAAATAACTGATCACGAGATGGGAACCATAAATACCTTACTCAATGTCAATGATATACATCAACTAGTTACTATCTCCGAATTCGTCATTTCCGCTAGTGCCCCACCAAAATTCTCAATATCTCCACATCGAGATAATCACAAAGTTACTCCGGGGCCCTCGAGAGCCCTACATTCCTTTATCTCCTACTCCACTATCAATGCTATTATACAATTATGGTACGAATTAAAGATGGATCGAAAGCAAGTCATTCGATGAAAATCCCTTGTTGCATGTTGGACATCTCCGTAGACGTGCCGCAAGCCGCTCTTGAACACAACCATCACAAAATACATGCCCACACGCAGTAATCACGGTGTTCTTCCAATTCTTGGAACACACCGAACACTTTGTAATGGACCGGAGTGCCTCCAACTGTTTCTCGTCCTCCTGGAGAATCGACGACGTGTTGTTCAGCTTATATTTCAGAAGTAGATTCTCCGTGGCCCGGAGCTTCGCTTCTAGCTTATCTTGTGCAATCCGCTTCGTCTTGAGCTCGCTCGACATGTCGCTCTTTTCCTTTTTCAATTCGGCCACATCGGACTTCAACTGGTGAATCTCCCTAGAAGCCAACTCCCGTGCCTTACTCAACTGCTTGAGATTCTCCTGGAGCTTGGAAGTCTCATGGATCGATCCTTCTTTGATCATGCGGAGATCATTCACATTCTTGGTCAAGAGATCAATCTTGCTTAAGTAGTTCTTCTCCAACTCGTTGAGTTTTACCACCAATTCCTGTGATTTTGCAACCTGTGTTTTCAAGATTTTATTCTCGGAGACCAACGCATCTTTTAACCGCATACTGGCAAAGTATTTCTGGTCTGCCTTCGATTTCTCAATGGACAACTTCTTCACAAGTCCCTCATAATCCACAGTCTCCTTCAACTTGTCCATTGTAAGGTTTCGTGTGTCCTGGAATGCCTGCTCAATCTCTTTCACCTCCCCACTTAATATTTGAAGTCTTTTCACAAGCTCCTCTTTATCCAACAGCTCCAAGTCGGCGCCATCATCGCCTTTGTGCTCATTCTGTCTCGTCTCCTCTAGCGTTTTTAGTCTCTCATTTAAAACCATATTCAACTTGTTGACCTCTTCATTGGTCTTTTTGTTCTCAATCTCCTGCTTCAAAATATTCTGCTTTCCCAAGAGTTCATCTCGTGCTGTCCGAATACGGACCAAGTCGCTCTCAGTCTTACTTAGATTCTCCTTGAGTTGGTGGTTCTCGTCCTCCAATTCCTTGTTAACCCTCTTTCTCAAATCTCCATCCCTTTCTTCCAATTCCTTGAGTTTTTCCACCAATTCGTCTTTCAGCTTGTTGGCTTGCGCAATACTTTCTGTCAAGAGCTTGTTGTTATCAAGCAAAGATACATACCGCGAGCATTTGGCCAAGTCTGCGTCTGTCAATGAGTTGAGTCGTTCTTCCAATTCAGTATTGGCTCTCTCCGCTTCTGTCAACTTGGTATTGGCAACTTTAAATTGTGTCTCAAAGGATGTATACCCTGCCTTCAACTGCTCGAACTCAATCTTTAATTTCTCAAGCTCCTCTTTTTCGGCTGCAGATGCTTCCAGTCCTGTTTTAGCGTCTGACTTATCGGACAGACTTCCATTCTTATCACCATTCGAAGATGTTGACGGTTCTTCCTGCTTGACTTGCGTGCTATCTAGAATTCGCTTCAAGGTGACTGATTCCCTGCGGTGTTCTAGCTTCTGCAAAGCCTGAATTTGAGTATGTAATGTCAGAAGCTGGTCTTCCAACGTGGACTTGAGCTGGCCAGCTGCCTGTTTTTCGGCCTCTAATGTGACGACATCAAGCAACTTGGCATCTGCTTCCACATCCTCAGCCACAAGCGGTTTCAACAACTTGGCCAACGTATCTCGTCTTTCGTCAAGAATAGCCTCAATTTCGTCAGCGCCACCGGCCAAGTCTAGCAGACGAGGTTTCAGGTTGCCACAAACACGAAGAACCTGGGAATACCACGCCTCGAGTAGCAGATGAACCGCCACATAGGATTGGTAACGTTTCTCATATTTAGAAAGCTCACGAGACAACTCCGCCACCTGCAACTTGTAGTAGCGCATCTGGCGCCAAATGGCCTCTTTCTTGAAATACACCACGTCCTGCTGGGTTAACGGCCCGCTGTCGCTTAGTGTTTCTAGTGGTTTTTTAGAGGGCTGGAGCACTTCCAGCTCCACCTGGCCAAATGACCGTTTTCTGTCTTCCATGGCCACGGAAATTGATGCCGAGAGTGCCACAAAGAAAACGATGCAACGGTCTAGATATACTACCAATGATATGCGCCAGATGAGTTTCTGGTGTGGTGAAGACAAGGTATTGTGGTGTTTTTTTTCTTGGTTGGCGTTGATCGCACTCTTGAACGTTAGAGCCACGCACGACCGGTTGGAGGTTGAAATAGATGGGCGATGTGGGAACGGTACTGAATAGATGAAGAAAGACTGTAATGGAGCTCTGTTCAATGGAGGCTACCGGAAGACTTTGATATTCTTTGGCTTTTTCTTTGAGGGTATGATCGTCAGAGATCGTCTCCCAACGGTAGAACATAGCCGACACTCCAACTCATTGTCGAAGAAAATGAGCAGTCAAAAAATAACTAGGAGCATTCACTTGAAGCTTTCTCTCATCCTCATTTCCTTCAATATTTCTCCACCTTCACTTCCATTTGCTCTTCATCTTCGTCACCTCATGTCAAGCTTAATTCTCCATGTTGAAATACACCATACATTCTGTCAGTTGAACCACACGTACTCCGCCAATAATAGTCTCTCGTATTTCACCAATTCTTTCCTTTTCTCATAATCCCATCCACGTATACTCATTCACCCGGTCGGTCATTTCGAACCCACTAGCTCACTTCCTGACTTCTACACACAACCATTGCTACCATAGTAATTTGTGCCTATTAGCGTCCAGTGCTGGTCCCATGAAGTCCATTCATTTCCTCCTATTTTGGAGTATGTGTGCTCTTAATGTATGGGCAGTCAAGGAATATCTTTTCAAAAGCTGTGATAATTCCGGTTTTTGCAAAAGAAATCGTCATTATGCTCACAAGATCGTTCAAGGTATAGATACACCATATTTTGTGAACCCGGAATCGATAAATGTGGGCGAAAAGGCCATCACCGGAACGATTTATAAGAAATTGCCTCTGAACGCGTTGGTGTCGTTTCCTTTTGAACTTTCCCTATTGAAAGGTGACAGTATCAGGTTCAAGATAGACGAAGACAGAGAGATTAGCAAAGGAAAGTTGACTCCGAGAAGGTACAATGAGGCAAGTCACGCAGCATTTGACGAGGAGGAGGCAGAAAAGTACCAGGTTTTAGTTAAGGAAAAAATCGACAAGACCACCAGTGATGTACTGATCACTTTTGGGCAAGATGACTACTACCAGGCTGTACTCGAGTTCAGTCCAATAAGAATCACATTGTACCGTCAAGGCGAAGATCATGTGGTAGTAAATGGCGATAACTTCTTTAATATCGAACATTACAGAGAAAAAGACGAGAATGTCAACCATATACGGGAGAATTTGGAACTAGACTTCGATATGTTTGAAGATTCCTTCGGCGATTCAAAACACGACACTCTTCCATTTGGTCCAGAATCCGTGGCTGTGGATGTTGACTTCAAGAACTATAAACATGTCTATGGAATCCCCGAACACGCAGACTCGTTGTCGTTAAAGAGTACGGTGGGCACGAAATGGCCCTATAGACTATTCAATGTCGACATCTTTGAGTACGAGACAGACTCAAGAATGCCAATGTATGGAGCCATCCCCTTGATGGTGGCAGTGAAGCCAGACGTTTCGGTTGGGGTATTTTGGGTCAATGCTGCGGATACGTATGTGGATATCGACAAATCTGAATCCGTGAAGACTCACTGGATGTCTGAAAACGGGGTTTTGGATATGGTGCTTTTAATTGGCGAAAATCCTGCTGAAATAAACAGGAAATACGGTCAGCTTACGGGATATATGGCGCTTCCACAAGAGTTTGCTCTAGGATACCATCAATGCCGTTGGAACTACAATGATCAAGACGATGTGCTTGCTGTGAATGCAAATATGGACATTCACAGAATCCCATACGACACTATCTGGTTGGATATCGAGTATACTGACAAGAAGAAGTACTTCACGTGGAACGAAGACACTTTTGGCCAGCCCATGGAAATGATGGACACCTTGGATCACACAGGAAGAAACCTTGTGATGATCATTGATCCGCACTTGAAAACGGAGTATGAGGTTAGCAATTACCTCACAAAACACAAACTTACCATCAACGACTCAAAGAACCAGACGTATAAGGGCCACTGCTGGCCCGGAGAGTCGGTGTGGATCGACTCTTTGAATCCGAAAGCACAAGTCTACTGGGACTTTCTCTTCCAGCATTCGGCCACCAATAAATTTATTGGAGATAAGACAAATGTACATTTGTGGAACGACATGAATGAACCCTCCTTCTTCAATGGGCCAGAGACCTCTTCGGAGAAAGATAACCTACACTACGGAGACTGGGAACACCGTTCAGTCCACAACTTGTGGGGCAAATCGTTCCATGAGCTCACCTACCACTCACTTACCAAGAGACTCGAATCGACTTCCAGGCAGAGACCGTTCATCTTGACCAGATCTTACTATTCAGGATCTCAGAGAACTGCTGCTATGTGGACCGGAGACAACATGGCCAAATGGGAGTACCTCAAGGTCTCTATCCCCATGATTTTGACCTCGAACGTAGTAGGAATGCCATTCGCAGGAGCTGATGTTGGAGGATTCTTTGGTGATCCATCCAAGGAACTTTTGACCCGGTGGTATCAGACGGGAATCTGGTACCCATTCTTCAGAGCGCACGCACATGTAGATTCCAGGAGAAGAGAACCGTGGGTCGCAGGAGAGCCCTACACATCGATCATGAGAGATGCGGTGAGGTTGCGCTATTCCTTGTTGCCCACGCTCTATACGTTATTCTACGAATCAAGTGTCAGTGGCGCACCCATCTGGAAACCTATGGTGTATGAGAATCCCGAGAATTCAGAGACTTATTCCATTGACGACCAGTTTTTCTTGGGCAATTCAGGGTTATTGATCAAGCCAGTTACCGACGAAGGCGCATCTACGGTGGATGTCTACATTCCAGATGATGAGAACTATTATGACTTCACCAATGGACAAGCAGCACTGGGAACACCCTTGAAGCTCAAGCAGCCGGGAACGTTTACAAAAGAGGTGACACTCGCAGACATTCCTATTCTCTTCAAGGGAGGAAATTCCATTTTCACACGATCGCGGTATAGAAGGTCTAGTCGACTCATGAGAAATGATCCGTACCAGGTGGTCATTGCTTTGAGTAAAGATGGGCATGCGCTCGGACAACTCTACGTTGACGATGGTGAGTCGTTCGATTACAAGACTGGGAAGTTCATCATGGTAAATCTCGCGGCAGACACCAACAGTATTGAGGGAGTGTCATTTAGTGGAGACGAGGAATATGGAAAGCTGAGCCATTTGTACATTGAGAAGATTACGATTTTGGGCATGCCAAACAAAGTCGAATCGGTTAAAGTTACCCAGGCCGGGTTGGCACAAGATGCGCGGTTTGTACAGAAAGGAGACAAGGTTGAGTTGCTAAATACGCAAGTCGGGTTGTTTGGACAATGGAAAGTCGCATTCGCTACTGTGGAAAAGCACGACGAATTGTGAGTAAAAGCAGGAACCTGGAAGGAACACACCTAAAAATAGATATGGGTATTGCCAAGTGTAGGGGTAGATAGGGAAAAGAAGGGATTTAAGGAAACCGTCCCTAGCGGAAATCTCAGAGCGGGTTAAACTAACCCCGCCAAAGGGAGCAATAATTGTTGAGGGTAATTGAGGAAAGGGCAAGATAGGGAGAGTCGGCAGAAACGGCAAAAATGGCAAAACTGGCAGAATGGGCAAAAAGGGCAAAAAAGTGTGCGAAAAGGGAACTTTACGCCTGTTGGCGCAATAGGAATATGCAGCATAGTTAGCGAGCCCAGCCACATACTAAGCAATGAATCATGAATAGAGCAGAACTTCCGAATTAGAAGAATATGACGGAGCACGAAAGATGGACAACACAAGACAGCAACAACCAGAAGGAAGGGGAACGCTCAGCTGTTGAGTGCGATCAGGCTATGTTCGAGTTCACGTCAAGCGCTAAATATGGAGGAATGCGACGGGGAATAGAAAATAAAAAAAGGAGAACAAAAATATCGATAAGGCTGTGATTGAATCAAGGCAACAAAAGAAGATGGAAATTGTAAAACAAATGTAAACGACACCGGATACGGACATAACTATTGCAACTGCGAGATGGAGTTGTTTCGGATGTTTAACGGAGAATCAGGTTGACAAGGTGCCGACCAGCAATTTACACCTTGGCAACGCCGTAGCACTATGAGGAGGTTGGAACGGCAACTTCAGAAAGCAACAGAAGATTCATACTCTAACAGAAAGTTCAGACAACATCGAACGATACCAGAGAATGAGATGGCCAACAGAAAATCAGATGGCCAACAGAAAATCAGATAGGCAGCAGAAATGCAGGTAGACATTTGGCTGGCTGATAGACAGAATTTACTAGCAACTAGACAACAGCACCCGAGAATAGTGATACCGCAATGCAAAAAATGACAATAAAATAACAAAACCTCGACATATAACCAACCACCAAAAATTCTCTAAATTCCCGTCCCTCTATACTTTACCTCCCGTCCATCTCGATGCACCACACTGTACAGCATTATCTTGCTCCTGCAGCATGGTGCGGTCTACCTGACCCATAATATCACTTCTAGTAGCTAATCACCCAGCAATCACCTCCAAACACCCGCCTCGACACCGACTACGCTCCTCAAGTCTCCAGATTCCCAAATGATGGCATCCCGCAAAGAAGACAGCGGGTCTGCCGGCCTGAATGACTTTGTCAAGAAACTCTTCCAAATGCTAGGGCAAGACCAGTACATGGATGTGGTTCGATGGACCGCCCACGGCAACAGCTTTGTGGTGTTGAACACCAACGAGTTCACCAAGGAGATCCTCCCGAGGCACTTCAAGCACAGCAACTTCGCTTCCTTCGTGCGCCAGTTGAACAAGTACGACTTCCATAAGGTCAAGATCTCCAACGAGGAGAAACAGACCTACGAGTATGGCGAAGACGCCTGGGAGTTCCAGCATCCCGACTTTCGCAAAGATGACCGCGATGCTTTGGAGAATATCAGGCGAAAGGCGCCCCTCAAGAAGGAACCTTCACTTGATCTCAACTCTCGCTACATCACCCAGGTTCTGGCGCTTCGCCTGGACCTCACCAAGCTCCAGCTGGAACACAAGGCGTTGCTGGACAAGTATCGGGCTGTGATAGAAAGCGTAGTGGCGTTCCGCACCTACAACGAGCGCCAGTATCGACTGATTGGCTTGCTCGTACATTGTCTCAACCAGGCAGGCATCAAGGTGCCTCCGCTCGACTTGCCAAACCCAAATTTGCTTCACATGGTTCGGTCGCCCACAGTGGCGCCTCCTCAGCCCCCCATCGAAGCAAAAGTGGAGCCCGACTCGGGTAGCAACCGAAATCTGCCACAACAGCCTCTGGCCACCCATCTGCGGTCCCATAGCGAGACGGTGGCACAACCGCCGCCGTTCGAGCCGATATCCACGCAGTTGGTGCCAAACTCAAAGTTCCACGTGTTGTTGGTGGAGGACGATAATGTGTGTATCCAGCTCTGCCGAAAGTTCTTAATGAAATATGGGTGTCTGGTGACGGTGGTGACCGATGGCCTAAACGCCATCTCCACCCTCGAACGTAACAGGTACGACTTGGTGTTGATGGACATTGTCATGCCGAACTTGGACGGCGCCAGTGCCACTAGTGTTATCCGAGGCTTCGACACTAAGACTCCAATCATCGCCATGACGGGGAACATCGAAGACAATGACCTTGTGACATACCTCCAGACAGGAATGTCGGATATTCTTGCCAAGCCGTTTACCAAGGAGGACTTGTACCTGATTTTGTCCAAGTACCTTCTCGCAAACCCCAAGGACTTCACCGACCAGCCTCCAGCAGGAGGCTATCCGAGCATGCCGCTTGAGAACGGTCAGCAACCGCCCATTGAGCCGCTTCCAATTGCATCTATGATGTCGCATTTGAGCCCGAATATTGCCCAGATGAATCCACCGTTGATGGAGCCGATCGAGCCAATGGAGCAGCCTCCGAAGAAGCAGCGGATGCACTAATTAACCTCTTGTTGTATATTAGCGATGTATTCTATTCACTTGATATTATTTTCCTATTTTGCTGATAGTAATAGTGTGTACTGCTGATCCTAGTGTCCATTCTGTCCATGTTGAATATGGTTGATGGTATTAAGGGCCAAGTCACTAAAAGAATCGTTCCAGGGGACAGACGGTGGGCTCTCGATGCGGACAACGCTGATCTTGTCAAAATAAACCTCGATCAGATCATAGTCCAACTTGGGCTCGACATAGATGTTCTTTTTTGACCGGTTTCTCTTTCGTCTGGTGACTACGGTGAATTCAGACTGGTGCAGATCCAGAGATTTCAGTTGCAGATCCAGAGACTTCAATTGAGGCAGGTTAATGCTCAGATCGTCTTTCAGAAGCAGATCTTGCTGCTCTGCAATGTGAACAAGCTTTGCTAATCTTGGATATTCCAGGAAGAACTTGGCCCTACTCAACGACCCCATTGTCACACGAACATCGTTCCCCAAGATCCAACTGGGCATCACCGTGGCCAAAAAGTGATCTGCAACACTGCGTGGAGCATGTGGCATATAATAGAGAGTTTCTGACGTGTATTGTGGCGAGGTGTCTTCACTCTCTTCCACCACATAGTCGAATGATTCTAAAAGATGGATATCATCGCCAGTGAAGACGGGGTCGTAGAGAGAGACATTTTCCGGAATTATTTCGAATTCCTTCGCTAGAATTTTCAAGAATGCCAACTGGTATAATGCCTGGAACTCTTGGGTTGGACATCCTAATGCTATGCATCGAATCCTCTTGAATGGTAATGGTTGTAGGAGTTTGAGGGAGGATGCGTAGAATTCTGAAGATAGTATAGTTTGGACATGAGATTCAAGTCGCTTCTGTGTTTTTTCTAGTATTTCCATATGAATTTCGGAGTTTCTGGATGTTTTTGTGTGGAGTTGGTGAAGTTGAATGGTAATGAACACCCAGACCTCTTTAGGAGAAGAGATGGGAAGAGATGGGGAAGAGCAGATTTTAGATGCTTTCAAATTTTATTTGTCAGCTGAAGTAATGACGCATTTTTTGTCTCAATTAGCTCAGTTACTAAGTTGATGGTGGTTGAGTCTCTTTTGTCATGAACTGGTAGATATGAGCCACTACAACGTTGCCTGGACGATGGTTTGAAATCTCAGCTACTACAGAAATCAAATACAGCAAAAGCACCCAATAGATCAAACATAATATAGGAAATGCTAAAGTACTAGAAACAAAAATACCAATCACTTTCAACACTACTTCCGCCTACAACAACCTCTCCTCATCCGCTCTACTTCAATCAATTCTACATAAGTGTGTATATATCTAATGTCTAGTTACTACTACTTATCATGGACATAGATCAACCGAACTTCGATTCGGATATCCCAACATATTTCCCCATCCATCTGAGTCTTCGCATCAACACTGAGTTTTCGGCCCACCAGCTACTAAATCAGATCGACGACCGACTCGTAACCGTTCGCAAGAACACCGAAGGGTTTCTCTCGTACTTGAGCGAGAATTCCCATCTTCTCCAGGACCCAAAAGGCCGCACCTACCTCGCCAAGCAGCTCCAGGCATTCAAGCAGCTTTTGCTCTCCAAGTATAGTCTCCAGAGCCTCCAAACATCGTTGAAGGCAGCGCATCGGGAGTTTGTGGAAAGTCGAAGACAAGAGCTGGACTTAAGTCTTGACAACTACTACGTCTATAAGGATGTCACCAAGCAGAACTTTGCTGACAAGATCGTGGACGAGCTTGCGAAAAACGACGAGTCGAGCTACAACGACCTCTTGAGAGGAGATGTAACCTACCAGTACTTGAAGAATGCGTTGTTCGTGATTGAGAATCCTGAGGATCCGCTCCCCGACGAGTCGAATGACGACGACGTCGAAGTGGCGGGAGGTAAGATCTCGTTGAAGGACCCGTTGTCGTTGAACTACTTTGTAGAACCCGTTTCCTCTCGCAAGTGCCATCATATCTACGAAAAACAGCATATCATGAGACAGTTCCACGACGACACGCCAATTAATTGTCCTGTTATTGGGTGTAGTGCCACAATTCAAGTTGGCGATCTCCGAGACGATAAGTTGATGGCGCTCCGAGTGAAGGTGTTCTTATCTCGGGCAAAGAAGGAGCAGACGTTGGTGCGAGTATAGGAAGAGACGGAGAAAGGAGAATTTATCTTTTATAATTAGCTTTCCATCAACGGATTAGATGTCATTATTTATGAAATGTTTCTATGTGTACTATGTGTACTTCCTGATTCCCTTATTAGTCTGTTCTGCCTCTGGACGCTCAGAATCTTGACGCACTTCGTATTTTTCTGTCGTTTTATGAGCTTACCCATTTTGGGTGCCCATTGTCTCCTTTGAGAGATTTTCTGTTCACAGTTAAAATGGATCAAGCTCTAAGTGCTTGCTACTGTTAGCTGGTAGGAGAGACAATATATGATATTTCCTCATATACTCTGGTTTTGATGAGATAGTAGGAGTGCGACTCGCATTATCTTCGCAGTATATCGAATGCTCCAATGTATATTCAAAAATGCCTAATTAATACCTCTCTTGTTTTTTACGTTGTTGATTCTCATCTACTTGATCTGAACCATCTAATTCCTCTACCTCCAACACTTGATCTACTTCTCCATTTCCGTTGCCATTTCCGTTGCCATTTCCGTTGCCATTTCCACTTCTTCCTCCTCATCCTAAATTCCTCACTATCTCTGTTCTGCACTCCTATACTCGCACCTATCATCGTCTACCATGTCTGTTGAATATGGCCAACCCCACGCAGCAGACGTTCCTGTGGTCGATCTAGACGACCCCGAAGATGGGGTGTTGTTTCTGGAACAGCATGGTCTCGGCCAAACCTTGAGCAACCGGTCGTCCGACTTTGTCGACTCGTTGGACTACGAAAACCCTCGCCCATCAGGGTGGTTGTCCAAAATCTCATCCTACTTCACCACGCGCCTGTTGGGCCAATCTTATGAACTTACAAGGGGCTCGCAGAGCTCTGACTTCTTCGATCTTTCCGATGACGACACCTCCCCGTTCACCGAGCCTCGTAATGACATTCGTGACTATAGAATCAAACGGCTCAACCAGAAACTCAACAAGACAATCATGATGTTTTCGCTCGTGATCATTGGTATTGTGGCGGTGTTTTTCTTCCGTAGACACCTGTCCACCAATGAGGAAGTGCCTCCTCAACATCAGAAGCGCATCTTATCGAACTCAACTCACGACTTTTACCCGTCTACCATTCTTGTGTCGCTTGATGGGTTCCACCCTCATTATATCAACCCACAAAACACTCCTGCGTTGCACCTGATGATGGTCGAGGACTATGGAGCTCCTTATATGGTGCCCTCTTTCCCGTCGTCTACGTTCCCCAATCACTGGACTCTCATCACGGGCCTCTACCCTGCCGAGCATGGAATCGTAGGAAACTCGTTTTTTGATCCCAAATTGGGTAAGCAGTTCATCAACACCGACCCCAACTACGGCTTCAACCCCGAATTCTGGCAGGGTGGAGAGGCTATCTGGACTACTGCTCATAGACAAGGAGTGAAATCGGCGGTGCACATGTGGCCAGGCAGCGAAGTCCCCACTATTGGTGACAATGGCCCACTATTTGTGGATAAGTACAACGGAAGCGAATTGTTGTCGTCCAAAGTCGATCGAGTAATGGAGTGGCTCGATACGGAAAGTATTCTCGATAGACCTGAGCTTATCTTGTCATATGTACCTACTATCGACCAATTTGGCCATAAGTTTGGAATCTCCGGTCCGAACTTGACTGATGCGCTCCATTATGTTGACGACTTCATCGCATTGATGATCGAGCTGTTGAAGGTGAGAAACTTGACCGATATCGTCAACTTGGTGGTTGTCAGTGACCACGGCATGGCTCCTACTTCAAACGATCGCTTGCTCTTCCTTGATGACGTCGTAGACATCTCCAAGATCGAGCACACTGATGGCTGGCCATTGTTTGGGTTAAGACCGTATGGAGAACATTCGGTGGATGAGATCATGAGTGAAATCACCACCAACATGAGTAACATGGAGCAGAACATCACCGACAACTTTTCCGTCTATCGTGTGGAAGATATTCCGCCAGAGTATAATTTTGGTGGAAAAGAAGGCGATCACAAGTTCAACTATAGACTTGCACCCATTTGGATTATCCCCAACGTCGGCTACTCCGTCACAACTCACACGAAGTTCAAGGAGGACAACAACCAATACTACCCTAAGGGAGTACATGGCTATAACAATACGCATCTTTTGATGAGAGCTATTTTCTTAGGAAAGGGCCCTTATTTCAAGGAGAAGTTGGCGGACTCGAGAAAGGTGTTGCCTTTTGCCAATACTCAGGTATACGGCATGGTTTGCGATTCATTGGATATCATGCCCTCTGCCAACAATGGTTCTTCCACGGATAGCAAAGAGTTTGCCATTTCTTCGAATAAGATACTCCCTGATAACTGGAATGATAACTTGGCGTACCCTGATTTGCCCTACGAAGTTGAACATATCGTCAAAGACGCAACATACGACCTTTTATGGCGCAATCCAGACAAAGCTTTGGCTGCTTCTGTTAGTACCCACGAACATCCTTATGAATCAATATTGTCTGAGGAATCTTTGTTCCTGAGTGTTACTTCGGTTTCATTGCCTAAACCAAGTGATTTCCTGGCTGCTGGTGGAGCCCCCGAGGCCGAGGAAACGTCTGCTCCACACGATGATGAAACCGATTCGGAAGAGGAATCTGAGAACAATTTGGACGATGAAGGGGGCTTGCACAAAATAGTGCAAGGCATAGAAGATTTGTGGGAAGATGCTGAGGATGCTGTCGGGGATGTTGTCGATAATCTTGTCGATGCTGTGGACGATTTGTTTGGTAGTGATGATGATAGAGTAAAAGTTTAATAATGCATGTGTTTTAATAAAGGTTGCATTATAAAAAGTCACTGAGTCGAGGAATGCTTTGCAATTGTGGGAATGACGACATGCTGCGGATATGGCTAAGTTGTTCGCGGGGAGAGCTCAACTCGTCGTCGAAGCTCTTTGTAAAAGGCGAATTGGAATGTTCATTCCGGTACTGAATTGCTGGCGACATCGTGCTTGATGTTGTTGAGTCAAATGAGTCTCGTTTAGACTTGGGAGTGTTTACCTGGTTTTTTCTATCAAAACAATCCTGACAGAGCTTCACTATGAGCACTTTCGATAGGCCCATGAACAGACGAGACCTGGATATGAGCGACCAGTTGCTGTGGATGAGGTCCTCGACTTTCCCCATAAACAAATCTTCGTTCAGAACGTAAGCGTTCTGCCAAACCTGTAGGATTGAGTCGATTGCGTGTTCCAAAAGGTCTGGGTCGGTTACTTCAGAGAGCATGAACTGATCAGATGTAAACTTCCTGAACAATACAAAGAGCACCATTGACCGCAATTCTTGGAGCTCGTATAGATTTGACAATACTAGCAACGCCGAATACTCTACAGCAGTCACGTCGGAACCGATAACTCCGGTGATGCCTAATGTTCCAGTGTACAAATAGTACAATAGATGGTGGACTGGGGCATACGGCTCAGGAACAAAAAGCTGGCCCGACCGGGTCTCGCTCATGCCACTATTAATGACCCTGCGGAAATGAGGCCATCTTGCAAGCAAAATGGACTTGTGAACTGGGACCAGAAGTAAATTTTCTGCCACAAAACCAGGATCCAAAAGTAGAGAAGAATCGATTTCGCTGTTGGCGTGCTGGTCTTTCGTTTGCTGGTCCTTGAAGGCCAAAATCAGAAAATCTGTGTACTGGCCATTTAAAAAGAACGTTCGGAGATCGCTGATAAGAGAAATTTCGTCCTTCAGTGTCTGCGAATCAACTCCCAAACTCAGAAGGGTCACCTCAAGCACAGTTGAGAGCAAGTTGCTCGTCGAATGAGCCTGTTCGGTATCAGAATGGAAATGTCCGAGCAAGCAGAGGTGATTATTTACAACGAAGGCGTGTCTCCATTGATAATCTGGAATGTTAGCCACCAGGTCAGAAATCGGGTCATTCGACACATTGGCATAGCGCACAATGTCTCGCTGAGTCAACAATGAAGTTCTGGAATACGAAGATAGGTCTGTCAGAGTGACAGATATTCCCCTTTGGGACCTCTCGCGGCCGCAAAGTGGCACACTGACCTCCAACTTGACTACTGGGTTGCCAGAGTCGAGCCAGAACTTCTCATATGTGGCCGGGAGAATATCAGAATCATCCTCTGTCTGTTTGTCTTGGTCCATTGAATATTCTTGAGTCAATAGCATACCTCCAAATAACTCAGTGTCTGTCAGCAGAAAGGTGGTGTTTGGTTTCTTCTTGGGGCCATCTTTTGTGAGAATATCCACCATGCTGCGGTCCGCCAAGTTCATGTACGACACCTTATTTGAGACGTGGTTCATATCACCATCGAGGCCACCAAAAGAGTACAATTTCCCGTCGTGGATGCTAATGCTGTGGTCAAATCGTTCTATGAACTCCACCGGGCCCAGCCAGGTTCCAGACCGCAAGTTGTAGCTATACAAGTCGGCCAATGGAGTCGAATTGATGAGTCCACCGCTAATGTAGATGGTTCTTCGGTCTCCTGACAAACAGCATGCATGTCTGGAGCGGCCAGATGGCGCATTCGCTAGAAAGAGACTCGGAGCACTTTGCCAACTACGATCATAGATGGAGTACATCAACATGAGCAGATCCTTGCGAAGCTTCGCATCGTCATCACGTGGGTCCAGTCTCGGCACCTCGTCCTCGGGAACTCCACCAAATACAAACACATTTCCGTCTCCAAGATAAAGTGCCAGATGACCATCTCGATAAAGACCTGAATGAGCACTATCCACTTCCCACTGACGAGTGGCCATATTGTAGAGGTAAACGTTGCTGTCCAAGTTGTCATTTTCATCGAATCCACCGTAGAGAAACACATACCCTGTGTCTGGGCATGGCACCAAGGTGGACTTGACATTAAACCTGGGGAAATCACCTTGCATAAGATGTAGACTTATGGCGGGATGAGAGCGAGGGGCCAACATGGATGTGGAACGTGAGAGTAATAATGAATGCAGTGGTGGTATGTGGTAGGCTTTTTTTAGCTGGAGTGGAGATAATACTTGGAGTGGAAGTAATAGTTAAGGGCGGAAATTGCCTAGAGATGCATTCGATTCCGCATCAGCCTGTACAGCGATAAGGTAGTGTAGGTAGATCTGGGGAAGTGATAAGGGGAAAGTTGGTCGAGATGAAAATGGAGGAAAAGGTAAAGATTGGAGTTCGTACGTGTGGCCAGTAGACAATAATTGGTAAGATTTCTTTAATTGAAAAGAGTTAATTAAGATAATCTGTCGAACGAATTTTGTTTGACGAGTTGCGAGTTTTCACTCTTATTAGCAATGAGATGTGAGGGTTCATGTAGAACGAGAGTCCGTAATTGTATGGGAGACGAAGAAGAAAAAAAGGGAAGGATTTGAAGATTCGATTAGGTTTGTATTTCTCCATGTCTTATCAATTTTGCCTATCAATTAGTATAGCTTTGGTCTCTAAACCGCTCCCATGCTACACAATTACAATTTACTACAATTTCATCTCTTCACTCCTAATCACACCCTACCACTCACCACGTCTCGTAGGGATCTCTGTCAGTTTCGCTGATCAAAATCTCGGCGTCTGGAAGCTCCTGGAGCAATTGTTCCCTCAACTCCTTTAAAAACGCTCTTTCAGTATTGGAATGGTTACATGCAACAACACTCGATCCAGACTCAGTGAAGAACAACGCCTCATGATGCGACAACTCGCCAGTATAGTAGAGATCGGCCTCAACTCCGCGGAAAACTCCTCCTCCTGACCCAGCGCAAATAGCAATGGTGCTGATGGCATGGTCTCTACTTTGGTTTCTTCCGAGCCCCACCTGAACACTGGTGAGTCCAAGGGTATTTTTGATGTTTTCCACCACCTTGAAAAGCAGAACAGGCTCCTTTAGTGTCACCAAACGTCCCATTCCACAGTCCTTCTCCTCCGCATCTGGCTGGACCACTTTTCTCACAGCTTCTGGAAACACCTTGGTAATTCCATCAGCCAAAAAATCATTGACTCCCCCTTTGGCACTATCGACGGCGGTATGCGGACTGTACACGCTGATGTTATTCTGTATAAGCTTGATCAAAGATCTCTGCTGGGGATCCTTCGATGTGATCAGCTTCAACCCTCTGAAGATGAATGGATGATAGGCGAGAATTAAGTTCGACTTTTTCTCGACTGCTTCTTCTGCCACACTCTGGGTAAGGTCAATTGTCAAGAGTATACTACAAATATCTGTTTCGTTGGCATCTGCGGAAGAATCCAAGAGCAATCCAGTGTTATCCCAAGACTTATCAGCAAGTTTCAATGGGTACAATTTTTGGACTTCACGTTAGTGCAAACAGAAAAAAGAAGAATAGGTAGGCCCGACATACTGGCATTCGTGGCTGTTGATACAGCTCTTTTGGAAGTTGGACTAGGCATGGAGGAAAAAGAAACAAGATCCAACAATGAAAAGTTCAGTTGAATTCAAAAAAAGATGCGCAAGCCCGGAATCGAACCGGGGGCCCAACGATGGCAACGTTGGATTTTACCACTAAACCACTTGCGCGAAATCCTGCCCCCTGCCAGAATTGAACTAGCGACCTTTGCATTACAAGTGCAACGCTCTACCACTAAGCTAAGGAGGCGGGCTTATCATCTGGAGCAAATTATAATAATGTGTACAGATTTATTCAGTCACGTGACATCAATCCTCACATTTGCACGGGTGTAGCCGTGGTTGTGATTTATCACAGCACCAACAGAGTGCTTTGATCATCCATACATTCTACCTTTTATTCTTCCAAACCATCTAGTGATTTGGACTACCGGCAGCTTGATAAGTATCTTTTTTTTGTTCAACGTCTCAACAACGCTCGACGAACTCGATGGAATGTCATCCTCTGGATGTGCGTCCTCGTGATGTTCTCCAGTTAGACGAGACTGAATTGAAGCGTTGAATCTTGATTCGTTAAAAAAAAAGAAAAATTTATTATATGCTGCAATACCGATAGCCACTAGCTATTGATTAGCGGTGGCGGACATTTTTCAATTTTCCTTCCATTACTTTCCAAATTTTTTCACGGAACTTCATTTTTGACTTTCTTCACTCGGGGGCTTTTGGATAATTTCCTCCTGCTTTAGTTATTTAGTTAGCTTGCTACATATATAATCTTGATTCGTTAAAAAAAATATGCAGCAATACTGATATGCATTAGCTATTGATTAGCTGGGCTGGAGAGCCCATAATGTATAATCTCGATTCGAAAAAAAAAAAGAAAGCCCATTTCACTTCTTTCAATTCTTCAAACTTCCAAATTTTCTTCTGGATTTCATTTTACACTTCTTCTGGAGGGGTTTGGAGGGGTTTTTATTTTCATATCCCCTGGTTGTAGTTATGTATTGTAATTATCTTTGAGTGATAACAGATAATCTTGATTCGTAAACAAAAAATATCATGGATAATCATCCGTAAATCTACAGCTTGTTAAACCACTTGCGTGTGCTCGTAGAAATCATGATAGTGAACTCCAACATTTTAGGCTATCCTTCTTGTTTGCAGTTTTGTCTCTTGGACGTTGAAGTGTATTTAGTTCTTGTAGAGAGCCTCGATTCGTAAAACAAACGACAAGTTTGTCCAACAGTCATCTCCTAACCTTAACCAAAACGAAAACACCTTCTTATTGAAGAATTCCAGTTGAATTATCAGGGACTTCTCCAACCACTGGGTCATTTCACGAAACAGAGTCAATTGAAATTTCGTCTTTATTCCTGACGTCCTTAAACTTCTGCTCAATTTGAATCTTCAACGTGGTTTGGCCAAAGTAGATGCCCTTCGAGTCTTGTAGCTCGCCAATTGTCACCACAATATTTCGAAGTATGTTTTAACTCGGTAGAATGTACATTTGGGAGAGACTAGTGGCTGGACCTCCTGGTGCTACTATCTGGGAGGGACGTACATTCGGTTTAGCAAATCATTTAAAATAATCCGGAGTATAGATTGTACGCCAATCGCAACTTTCTGGATGCATCCGGGTCCATTGTACTCACAACTCAACCTCATTCTACATCTCCCAGTTATTCTTATCTTCGGTAGCATGATCTATGACGAATTTCACAGGAGGACAATAGTACGTATACCAAAATATGCAAGGCAATTTCCTCCTACAGTTGGCTGAAAGTTCATATGTTATGCCTCTTTTCGTTGAGCAAGAAGTTGGATTGGTAAAGTGCAAACTGCTTGTTAGGATGTTGAGGAATGTGAGGCGAAAAATGGGAAAAATGAAATCGAAGAGAATACTAGATGAAGAGGAGGATGAGACCAATGAGACTCGGAATGAGACAAAAAAAGACAACATGAATGAGGCTACGAATGAAGCTATGAATGAAAATGTGAGAATGGACATGAGCCATGCCAGATTTCGGATCTCCAAATATGTCCTTTGTCTCCCACAAACTCAGAGTAAAACCCTGAGCTGAATAAGGTCCATGCAGTTACAACCTCGTGTCCATACGAATATTCTCTTTTGAATCTGGCCATGTACTTAATTACTCACCCCAATGTGGGGCGGAAGTGGGGCGTTCGTGGGGGTATGGATATTGACTCGTCCCGAGCACTACTGCATTCGGAATTCTATTCTTGCACAATGTTCCCAACTGGCCCGATAGGAGAATCAGAATTTCAAATTTCACACCCCCATTTGGCCATCACATAGTCGTGCTCTAACTCCAGAACTCCCATTCGTTTTCGTGATCTCATCCTCCCCTACTCTTCTCTCACCTCACTAATCTGCAGACCTCTACGGCTTGAATCTCAACTTTCATGGCCATTGAACTAGAAAATCTCGAGCAACCCTTTCTCGATGACCATAACAAGGCCCTGGGTGTCCCAGAGGACACATTCGACACCACTGGTGACCCAGACTTCGTCAAGTTGGCAAGGCTACCCGTGACGGAAAAGTACACTTTGGAGTACCGAGGTGAACAGATCGTAGTAGATTCCGCCAACTGGCGGGACAGCACCCTATTGAAATTGCAAATCATTGCTGCCTACTGCAACTTCATCTTGTTTGGCCTTGCTGAGCAGACTTTAGGTACGTTGATCCCAGAGTTACAGCAAGACTACCACATCAATGACTTGGAGAGTGGCTACATCTTCTTGGCATCCGTTACTGGATATTTCGTTATGGCGATTCTCACCGAGCTGTGCCACCGTCGGTTAGGCGTTCGAGGCATAGTCATCATGGGAACAGCGTCCTTAACTCTAGCATACTTGGTGGTGAGTACCCGGCCGCCATTTTTCGTGTTCATCTTCTGCTACGTGCTTGGGGGCATTGGTTTCGGCAGCTTGGACGCAGGGTTGAATGGCTGGATGGGCAATCTTATTGATCTGAATCAATTGTTGGGGATTTTGCATGGCTGCTACGGTGTCGGATGTATGATTTCGCCTCCAGTCATTACCCATTTGGTGGATCGCGCCGTCGATCCGTGGCCCTGGAACTCCTACTACTTAGTTCTCAGCTGCGTTGCTGCCTCTTGCATGGTGTTTTTTTCGGTTGTGTTTCGAAACGAGAGTCCAGCCAAGTACCATTTTGCTGCTGTTTTGAAGGAAACTAGAAGGCAATTGGAGGACAAATTACATGATGAAGAAAGTGATAATACTGTGGACGACGCCAGCGAACAATCTGCTAGTCTCTCGCAGGCACTCCGCTCAAAGCTCGTTTGGGTCTTTTCCATCGTCATGTTTGTCTACGTCGGCGGAGAGGTGGCGTTTGGGGCGTGGTTGGTGACGTTCCTCTTGCGAATCAAGAACACTTCCTACAAGTTGTCCTCGTACATGGCCACAACCTTTTGGTCGGGACTCACCATGGGAAGAATCTGTCTTGGCTTCATCACCGCTCACTACTTCTCCAGCGAGTTGACTGCAAACTGGGTGTACATCGTCATGTCGCTGGTTGGCTACGTGGTATTCTGCGTGGCTTCCTACACTCCGGCTCTCACCATCTTGTTTCCTATTGTATTCGTCACGGGACTATTTGTGGGTCCGATTTTCCCCACCACCATCGTGGCCGCCATCGAGATTTTACCTGTCAAGTACCATGCCAGTGGCGTGGGGTTCATCTGTGCTTTCGGCGGAGGAGGTGGTGCGGCGATCCCATTCTTGGTTGGAATGGTGGCCAACTCCAGCGACCGCGGCATCAAGTTCTATCCGTTCATTATCATCGTATTTTTTGTGATATTGTTGGTGATTTGGCTGCTGCTTTTTATCAAGTTCAGTGCTCACAAAAGACGCACAGCTCTTTAGTCAGCAATTTAGTCAGCTCTTAAAGCGACTAGAGAGCACTTCCCTGGTCTTGCCACTCCTCGGGGGTAAACCCCTTCTGGGTGAATGCATGGATGGCGGCGATTTCCTCTTTGAGGGCGTTATAGACTAACCGGTGTCTCATTATCTTGTTCTTTCCTTTGAACAACGATGTCACGATGACCACAGCAAATGCTTGACCACATCCTCCTGACATATCTTCCACCTGAACAACAGACGCTTGGAGTCTCTCCTGGATGACGGCCTTGAGGGACTCGGATGTAATGGACATGATTAATAGATAGTCTTTGCTGAGTGTCCACTAGGCGGTGATTTTCAAGATTACAAGAGCATGTTCTTTTTCTGCGAATAGAGGCACTGCATACATGAATCTGATTGTTTTACATTATGGGCGAGGGTCGGGTGCATGCTGCACATCAGCATGGCCACTCACGATGGTGCTTGGTTGGGGTAGGTCTGGAGCATCTTCCATAGCCATGTAGTTGTCAAAAAAGTTTGGATTTTCCTTGGCAACTTTGGAGATCCGGCTGAATATATCCTTGGTGGAGATCTCATCTTTACTGTTCAGGAACTGGCACTTCTCGTAAAACTCCCAGAAGTCCGCAGGAATCACGGCAAGCTCCTCATGGATCTCAATCAACTGATTCACCACTTCAATAGCAAGGAAATGCGACTCGCTATGCTGATTGCCTCCTGTTTCAGCCTGTTCTTTAGACAATAGGATATTAGGCGCAATAACAGTCGCCAAGTTATGAGTATTCATCTTTGAGCCTGTTTCTTCGTCAATCTCAGCAAATGAGGCGACCCAGCTGAAGAAGTAGAGCAACACTTCAAGCAAGTTTCTGTGACTTCTTGGAAGCATACAGTAAGTCAATGCTAACATCCTATTGCATTTTGATAGGTCCGTATCTTTCTTCGATGAAATCCACACATCGTATAGAGTGGAGGTCAATAATGGATTTGGCATTTCTCTCAACCATTTCTTCAAAAGAGCAGCAAGTTGCACTGCGGAGTAGTTGCTGAAATGAGGGGATTTTAATGGAGTCTTGTTGATTTGCTCGGTGAGTTCACGAAGATTTTTGATGTTACCGTTCAATCGGAAAATACCTTCAACAGACATATCCTTCAGTCTGAGTGCATTGATAATATCATCCACCACCATTGGGATACGAAGCTGAGATGGTCCTACCCCTAGGTCGGAATCAACACCATATTTCTTTGTCACTTCACTGAGTTCAACACCGAACACATTGATGTGCTTATTCTTCTCATTTCCTCCAAATTTAAACTTGTCCCAGAATGTTGGCAGTTTGCGTGTTTGAATAGAATTTGAAAGTTCTTCCCTTGTGTAAGAATCTCCCATGCTGAGGAATGCTTCGACTGCAATATGACGTAAGATGAAATGCTCTTTCTTTGTTAACTCAGAATAGTACTTCGCACCTGAAGTCCGACCAGGAGAAGCTGGGCCAACAAAGCGACGCAGAGAATCATTGCGCAGTATGCTTCCAGCACCAGACACAATCCTGAGCTGTTGCTGAGTCTTCTTCTGATACAAGCTATTATGATGCTTGAATGCGTTTGGTCTTTGCTCTCTAGCTTGTTCAGCAGCGACAATTCTTGGAATATCATCAAGAGTTAATGATTTTTCATTCTTTAACAAGTCGGACGTCCTGTCAAGACTATGACTTGTCAATCTCTGAGGAGGATCATCGCGAATCTTGAATCCGCTCTGGAAATCAAATTGGTCAGAGTCATTACGCAGTGGAACAAAAGATAAAGTTGAAGCATTACTGCTCTTTCTTTGTGCATAGTCTTCAAGTTCATCAATAGTATTGTCCTTCCTGGCAGCAACTGCCTCTGGTGCTTCAAGGATAACCGACTTTCTAGCACTCTTCTTGATTGAATTGGACAATTTCTGACTCTCCCTCTTCTTTCTCAACTCTGTAACGTCATTCAAAGTACGAGAATATTCTGTTTCTGATTCAGAAGGTTCTTCTTCAATGTTAGTCATGGAATTCTTGAGCAAAGAATCCGACTTATATAGACTGGAGTCCCTTTTGATTGCTGATCTTGATCTAAAGATCGCTATCTTCAAAAGATAAGCCAATTGGGACAAATCAGACACTGTTACAAATCCTGATGAATAGCCGAGTGAACCCGTTGAACGAGTTCCAGCACATTCCGTACACAAGACCAGTTCGTCAGGGCCATATAGAAATGATTCAACAATAAAGTCGGATGAAGGCTGTCTGTGACAAATCGAGCATTCAAAGCATTTCATGTGCCATCTCAGATTCTTGTAACGGACACATGACTTTTCAATGCTTTTCAGACAAGATCGGCAAGCATCAGATGCATTAATGGGAATAGCCAAACGAGAACCGATAGAAATTCTAGCATCACCAGGAAGTTTATCGGCCGCCTCGATATCATCAAATCTTTTTGTTTTCATCAAGAAGCCGTCTAATGCCTTGGTATCACCACGGATCTTGTTTAACTTCAAAGCATTGTTCAAACCAATTCTTATGAGAAGCTTTAAATAATGTGCGCAGCCAGTGATTACCGACAACAACTCAGCAGAGAGATTATCTGAGTCTGAAATCTGATTTGACTTGCGCAATATAGCCAAATAACTCATCAACTTTCCTGAAATATTGCGGGGCTCTTTCCGAAGACTTTGGAACTTGTCAAAGGCATCAACAGAATACACTTCTTCTGCTAAAGCACTTCTTGGGGCGTTCTCTAGCATGGATTCAGGTCTGTGCTCCAAGCACATTTTTTGAACATAATCCAAAGCATCGAAAAGAATCTCCACGTAAAGAACTAATTTACCAGTAGATAACAATCCTTGAACCCGTTTGCCAGTGCAAGCACATAATAGCATCTCGGAAATACAAGTGGCAGATATCTCCTCGAAGCCTGAAAGTACCAACCAACAGTTCATGACAACAGACTCTAATTGTTGCTCAACAATCAACAAATCATTTGGATGGATCTCACTCAAATTAGCCAGAACGTCCATTCTAAGTATTTCCTGTAGACCAACACAGTCAGCAGTAATGTAAATATTCCAAAATTTGAATACCATGTAGCATTCAGGGTGCCATTGCTGGCTTCTTCCCCCTTTGTACAACTCAACGAACTGCTTAACAATGGACGATTGACAACCTTCACATTTCGTGGCAAATAATTTCGAATAATGCATGTGGCAGAATATCTTGTTATCATGTTCATAATAACTTTCATCAGAATCGAACACCACTCCACAAGTTGAACATTTGAAATGCTCCAAGTGATACTTGTTTCCCAAGGCGTTGATGTAAGGACCGCGCAAAGCATTATCACACTCGAAGCAAATAAGGTCAAGCTTCTTGAAGTAGTCATATTCACAAAGAGGCACTTGGAAGAATTCGCCGTTGTCGTCTTCCATTTCTTGTGGAAAGAATTTTGCAGAACACTGCTTTCCACACTCATGACAAGTGAAGCATTCAATGTGGTATGCGCTGCCCAATGCACGAACAAACTGACCATTGATGACTAGGTTACATTTTTTGCACACCTTCCGCTTCTTTTCTGTTGGGGTGCGCTTGTTGCGAGGTTGTTGCTTCTGGATCAGCAGCGTGGATGAGTAAGGCGGAAGCTGCGATGGCATTTGTTGGGACTGATAGCGGGTGCCACACTGAGTGTTCTGAGACTGTCTCGATTGACTCTTGCGCTGTTGCAGGTGATTCTGAAGCTGTTGCTGCAGATGCTGTTGATACGGATGCTGTTGTTGGTAATTCTGGAGCCTTTGATTGTCCTGGAGACTCATTTGTCTTACCAGTTCAGGAAGACTCAGCTGCAGAGAGAATGGATTGGTCAGTTTGATGATCATAGCCTCTTGCAGACGCTGGTGCTCGAAATTAGGCGGAACTGGAAGATTCATTGCCGGAGAAGACGTCTGGCGCGTATGGCCAAGGTCAGGCTGTCTCAAAGGCGGAGTCTTCGCAGTTGGCGAGCGAACCAGAGCATCTCTTGGATACAGGTCAGTCTGGCTGTGAACTGGAGGGAACTGATTTACAAACAGTAGCAGGTCGCTGGAAAAGTCGGGCATTGGAGATACCATGTTGCCGCGGGCAACCACGAACGTTCTTTCGTGGCCCGGGGTCGCCAGAGGCTGAAGCACATCTGGGAGCTGTCTTGGGGCTGAAGGCAGAGCCGCAATGGTGTGTCGATTCAGGTGGACATGCGAGTCCCTCGCGGAGGCGTCGTTTCGAGGATGGTTGGGCACAGCAGGAATTAGGGATGCCCAGGACTTCGAAGACAGTTCGGACCGGGAATGTGAATAGAAATGGTCGTGGGAATGGCTCCGTGCGTGGCTTGCGCTCGGTGGGGTGTTTGCGCCCAGTTCCCGTTGCGGCGGGTACATTTTGGACGGCGTAGCCGAGGCGACGGACGACAGCGACGAGTTATAGGAGGTATTTATGGATGAGGAAGCCGGAAACGGCAGAATCATGGGCGGAGGCTGCGCGGGCGGGGCCAGTGGCGGCGGCAGCGGGTCGTGACGGTGGGAGTGGCGAAACGGCGACACGTTCAACGATTTGAAGAACTTTTTTGGGCTGGAGCCTTCGTTGGAGCCAGCCATGGGATCGGGAGGAGAAAAATGAGTGACGGTGGTTGGATAATGAGCCGAAGGGACAAGAAATGCGGACGAGTCGAGGCGCTGGCAGCTGGATTAGTTCACGCAGATTTCATGGATGTGGCAGTCGAAGATCCTGGATGACTGGGGAGAAGGTGGGGGCCAGGTTGGGGGATGGAATTTGACGGGAAAAAAGGCCAACCAGTGAGGACGGGAGAAGAGCGGAAGGGAGGTAAAAGCGTCGGTGACGGCAGATGGACAGGTAAAGGTTAGCGTCGAGGAAGCCTTCGGTGGAGACGGAGTGTTTTGGAGAGGTTTTGTTTATAAATTTTTGTTGGTGGTTGGTGTGCGGGTGTGGACAGGTTTAGACCATGCACATAGTTAATGGGAGCGCGCAGATTTGGTGAGGAAAAGAAAGGCCAGGTAGCCGACGATTAGGTGAGGCTGGTCTAGTTCTATTTGCTCAGAGATATTTTGAGCTATTTGCTTGTGCTTATTTGTTTCTTGGTATTTTATCTGTATGTTTTTCCTGTGATTCGTTCGTGCTTTTGTTTAGTCGTTTTGTTGTGGTTTTATTGTGGTTTATCGTGAAGTTTATTTGTACTTTTATTTTGTACTTTTGTTTTGTACTTTCATTTAGTACTTTTATTTTCTCATTTATTTTGTTTTTTGATTTTGTATTTTCTTATTTTATTTTCTCTCCACTTTCCAGTTTTTCTACATTTTCTTTCACCTTCGCATTTCCTTCTCTTTGTCCGTTATCGATTCCTCACTTCCTATCATTTCTTTTTTAAGAATATCTGTCTGCGCATTGCCTATCATTTCCTTTTAAAATTATCTAACCGAGTACACATCTTTAAACGCTTTCTTGCACTTTGACGTCTAATCACTTCTGGCACAAGTATATGTTTAAAGTAGACTCAGATTCCAGGAGATATCTCGTTCGATCTCCTGTCATTGCACGAGGGTAACTCATCAACTTGCACCTCGCCTCGATCTGCCTCACTGCCTCGCTATTCCGCACGCGTGTATTTCCCATTTGAGTGATGCGATCTTTGCCGTCGCGAATTGCTACTTTGGAATCATCCTCATAGAAATCAGCGACGTCACCAGTCGCTCGTGGCATAGGTTTAATCCGTCAATGGTAGAATTGCTTCAGGTTGCAATCATGTGGCTTGCTTTTCTATTTTTGTGGTCTGGCGCCATCCCACCATACTGTCACCCCACATTCCATGTTATCGTCCTCTCGAGTATCCTCCCTGTTCTAGCCGAACTATCTAGCCTTCCCAATGGCTCTCACTTACAACCATCCCATAAATCTTGCAATTCTCCTATAAATCTTGCAATTCTCCTATAATTCTTGAAATTCTCCTATAATTCTTACAACTCTCATCTAATTCTTACTCCTCTAATTCTTACAACTCCCATAATTCTCTCACTTGCCTCCCATTCTGGGATTTCCGTTTCCATCCCTTGTGTAGAGAAAGGCGTTGGATGGGTAAATTCGGAATGACTCGATTCTTCCCCTGTATCTTTTCGGACACTTATATCCGCGCTGCGTGGGCCCTGATTATTCCGGCCATCAAATCTCACCATTCACTACAAACATTCACCTCCCTGTTGCGGAAAGTCCAGCAACCTCTCAAACAATCGAAATTTCTCCTCTGCCAAATTGTCCCCTCCTCTATCGTCTCCTCCTCTTTTCCCGAATTTTCAAACTCCTCTTGAATCCCATTCCCTTTACAATACTTATTTATCCTCCTGCAGAAAACCCGGTTTCACCGTTTAAGAGAATAGCGCGGCCATCAACTGACTCCATTGAATCCAGCGGGAGATACCGGATTGGGCGGATTGGGCATGGATCATCTCCATGCTATATAATCAGGACAATCGCTTTCTAGTAAATTTCTTTCCTCATATTATGTTTGCTTCACACGTCATTAACATGTCTGCTATCTCCGCCCACCAGTCTAAATTGCTCTTAAGCATCGCTTGCTCCTTTGGAGCCAGTTTGCTGGTTGCAGCTATTGCTGAAAAGAAGAAGTTCGCTCACGTCTTCAGACAGCTTGGCCAATAAATGGTCGTTTGCTTCATTATTCTAGGGTTCGGTTTCTTATACACTAATACATTATGGGTCCCCGTGATCCATCCACGTTACTACTTGCTGTACTTTCGTATGCTTGGTTGGGCCCATCCTATTATTGATTCCGGACATAAACGTCCTGTGATCGCGCGCTTACTTCTAAAAATGCATTAACCTAGTGCGGCTGGTCTTCACCAGATTATACAATTAGTCGTGCAAATGCTTCACCTCCCGGAGGCCCTGCCCGGGAACATGTCGAAAATGCCGTCTGGTGTCTCCATAGAGCATCTTTCGGCTCTGCTTCCATACTTGCAACAAAATATCCTTCCTCGGAAGAAAGTTGGGGAAAACAACCTTGATACCGTTGCCACTAGATCCGCTTCCCTCCTCGGCTCTCGTTAAAATGCACATGTAGAAAATTACTTGTCCGTACCCAAGGAATCCTTCATGTATCACGATATCGATGATATCAGATCGAGGAATAAAATCCTTGTTGCTCCCACGGTTTCCAAATCGCCAACGCTTGCGACTGCTAAGCTGAACCCCCATGTCTTCCATCACAATTAGGCTATCCGATTGCTCTTGAATCGAGAGAAGTATCACAATCAAAACACCGATAAAACTAAGAAATGCTGGGTGTCGGTCACTAATCTTTTCAAAAGTGGACACCTCGTTGAGAAGCGCAGCGATGTCATAACCGCTGTTCATAAACTCCTGAACCACCCTGTACATCTGAGGTAAGAGATAGGCACTGAGCACTGAAGCCAAAGGGATTCGGACATACTTATGGAAATACGATGGGCGCGCCCTGACGGTGAAAGTCAACAAGTTTTTACCTTCGTCAGTGGAAACCTCTAAAAGGTAGTTCTTGTCGGAGCTCATGGTAAACCATGGACTAATGCAAATGCGATGTAGGTGTGCGATGTAGGTGATGGCCGACTCGCGATGAGTCAATATTGTCTTGATATGGTCGATCGATGTCGATGCATGCAGGTCCAATTGGATCTGCTTAAGACCACGCTATCAGCCAACTTGATCATCAAGAGACCCAACGACAATTTCGTTCTTCTTGAATTCCGCCTTCATCTGCTGTCTAGTCATAGGTTTGGCACCCGTTCTGATTTCAATTTCTCTCATTCTGCTGGCCTTCAAGTCTTCCTTAATAGCTCTCTCACGCTCAGTAGTAATCTCCTCAATATGTCTTTGGTGCTCTCTCTGGAGCTCTTGGATCTCAAGATCGAACCTGTCCTTGGATGGAAGACCCACTGGTTTCTTTGCGCTACTTTCGCTTTCCTCTTCCTGACTTTTGCCCGATTTTCTTTCCTCAAGCTCCTGCCATTCACTCACAGACAATGCGTTCTTCTCGAAATCTTCAAAATTTCCAGGAAGTTGTCTTGTCAATGCCAAATCAACAAGTTGTGGGTTTTTCTTCTCCTCCAAAATGAATTTGCGTTTTATTTGTCGCCTCGTACGGTATGGAAACAATTGTGCAATGAATGTAAAGTCAGTTCCCCATGTACTCAAGGCACGGTAGAAACTCCGCAACTCGTCGTCAGTCCAAGTGTCTGTGTGGGTCAGTTTGCTGTAAGAATTGGATGTGATTGGATTCTCAAATGCATTCTCCGTAATGCGCTCTCTATCTCCAGCAGAGGGTTGGGATTTCGTCACAATCATCGACTCTTGGTCAACAGCAATTTTTCCACTCACAACCATAATCTTGAGGCTGGAGGAGGTTTGTGGTTCTTCTGTATCAGGTCCATCTAAGATATTCGCCACATCCTCCTTTTGAGGACTGTCAGTCGATGAACTGGAAGATTCAAGTCGCAATGCGGCTTCGTAGGAGATTCTTTCTGCACGAGCACGTTTACGAGCATTTGAGCGAGCTTCTCTGCTTCTCTTGATTCCGTCCTTGGCTTTTATCGATTTCTCGTAGTTTTCACTGATAGACCCAAATGGCAACGTGGGTTTGCACAAGTCGGCCATTCTGAGATCCTCGGAGATCTCGATTTGTGAGTAAAGCTTCCAGTCATCTGCCTGCAATTTTCGAGGTATTTGGCGTATGTCAGAAATGGTGGTCACCAAGTCAGCAGGTGCCACAGGCAACTCAGATTCCACCAACTCCAGTGTCTTGAACTTGGTGAGCCTATTAGTCTCGGGGTCGATACCATAAACGAAGTCACCCTTTTCAGAATTAGGCTGGCTTTTGTGTTGAGCCACTGGCGCTTCATCCTCTTTGACCTTCGAGCCAGCTTCTTCGTCACTGGCTCCGCTGATGTCTTCGTTCTCAGCGGTCATTGTCGCCAAAGACTGGCCATCTGAACGAGATGCTTTTCTTGCCCTCGAAACCGAGGGTGCCCTCTTCTTGACAGGTTTGGATTCCGGAATTCCAATGAGCACCGGTGGGGCACCCACTCGATCGTCTCCATCCGGGCCCTGCGATCCAGGAGTTCCCGATATCGACCCCGATCTACGAAATTGATGGATGCTGAGTCTTCTGGGACCAGCAACAGACGAGCGTCTGTGGGACATCGTGCCTCTAGGCTTCTTGAACGTTTCCAACTCATTTTCTCCTTCGAGATCTTCGTTTTCTTCATCGATGGCCTCCTCCGGCACACTCGAGATATCGATGGGGCCTACTTCTGGGTTGTCCAGCCCTTTTGATGCCTCGACGTCAGTAGATCCCTTCATTTCATTCAAGGCATAGTTCAGAAGCAAAGCTTCTGCTCCCAGAGGTTGAGATACTTCGGTAGCATCGGGTGTGTGGGGAATTTGTTCGTTCACATTCTGGGTTGAAGGTGCGGACACTTCAAGCTGAGTTGTAGGTGGGGTAGCCAAGGCAGAGCGGCGAACAGGTCTTCGTTTGACTTTTGGGGTGAACTGCGACGATTTCTTGATGACACTACTCATGGCAGAAGTACAAGTAGATGAGGTCCAATAAACAAGGCTGATGTGCAGGTGAGCACAATCGTGATGGAGTAGGCAAGTAGTAAGGGTTGAGGTGAGAGGGTGTGAATCGAGCATGATTCGAGTATTGTATGTGGTAGTTGTTTCTATGGATTTGGGTGGTCTTTATTTTTTAGCTACCTCTGTAGTTTCGATTTTCTCCATTTTTTTCTTGTCGTCTGGGAGAGTATATCATTCGCAGTGCAGCTGGTTGCTCACTACGAGAGGTGAGGCTATTGAACAGAAGAGCTCCGAAGAGAAAAAATAAAACATAGCTCTCCAAAAATAAAATATATCTCTGACGCTTCACGAATCAAACGACTTTTTATCTAACGATTCCCATCCACCTTCTCTACACCTCCTCCTTATCTCCATTCTATCATACAGGCTGCGATGATCTACCAATATGGCTTCTTTAATCCACACATGGCCGCTGCTGGCTGACGAGTGGATTCTCTCACTCAGATTATTTCCCGCCATTTTAGGAGGGTCGTTCGTTGCGTCGACGAGCTCTGGAAGGCTCAGAGTGTACTCTACCAACTTTTCCAATGCCCCACTCATCGACATTAAAGCCCACGAGTCCAGCATCAACGACATTGACAAAATCGACCAAAATACGTTGGCATCAGCATCTACAGACGGGATCAAAGTGTGGGACTTGCGCCAGACGCTCCACAAGCCGCAATTGACCTTGACCAATTCCAAAAAGTCCAATTTTCTCTCATTGGGATCCAGAGGGCTGATTTTGGCTGGAGGCACCGAGTTGGTGGGGGTGGACGCCGAATTGCATATCTGGGACTTGAAGAGTCCGCAATCGGTTGTTCGGTCCTTTGTGGATTCGCACCACGATGACATCACCGATATCAAGTTTCACTCGTCGTACAATTACTTGATGTCTGGCTCCACTGACGGATGTGTTAACATCTACAACATGGACGAGCCCGACGAGGACGAGGCGTTGCATCAAGTGATCAACTTTGCCTCTGTCCACTCGTGCCACTTCACTCGAAAAGACAGAATCTCTGTGCTTTCTCACATGGAGACGTTAGGGTTCTTTGAGCTCAATAGCACCGACTATGATGTCAACGACGAGCCTGCTCCACGAGAATTGGGCGATGTGCGGAATTTTTGGCCAAACTGTGAATATGTGGTTGACATTGGAAGCGACTACGTGTTCTACGGGGCCAATCTGCACCATTCGTTGACTGTGATTCCATTTGATGCAGAGAGTGAGGCGTTTTCATTAGGGGAGTCCATTTCGTTCCCAGGAGCCCATGGAGAGGAGGTTGTGAGGGACGCAATGTTGATTCCGGATACAAACAAGGCGGTTACGTGTGGAGAAGATGGAATGATTAGAGCGTGGCAATTGCCAGTAGAGTTGCCGAGTGTGAAGGAACAACAAGATACCGAGGATAAGAATGAGAATAAGGAGAAGAAGGAAAGGAAGGAGAAGAAGCATAAAAAGGAGAAAAGGGAGAAAATGGGCAGGAAAGATAGAGACGAGTCCGACAAGAAAAGACGCAAGGAAAAGAAAAAGTCCTCTCGTTTCAAGCCATACTGATCTGAGCCATTCGGAGTTAGTTCGCACTTTTCTGGTGGACCAATCTATAATATGATTGAATGCATACAATAGAAGGCTTACAGCGAGTCGCACTCCCAATCCCCTCTGCCAGCTTAGAATTCACATTCTCCATCGCCATATCCAGCAAACCCTTGAGCCGAGTTTTCCCCAGAAATGCCCAAGAAAAATGAACCCAGTGATCTTTTTGCCCCCCCCCCCCCCCCCCCCCCCCCCCC